>RYFJ01000589.1:0-135298 GCA_003991445.1 Oryza meyeriana var. granulata
AGTCTCGTCACCCGGCTACAATCGCTAGGACTTTCCTCGTTAGGCCGATATTCTAATCGGTTTATGGTAGTGCGGCTTAACCACGATTATTTACTATATATGGCTGCATCAAGTTCAGTTTGATCTCATAGATTGATTAGTATATCACATCAACGCGCGCGTAGATCTTATCAGCTTACATAGAAGCTATCGTCAGTTGTGCGTATGGTTGTCCGCCTACTAAATGTCGCGATAATTGTTCTTGTAGGTGATTGTTTTTTTGCCGCAAGCGTCTTATCGAGTGCATAGCACGGTAAGATTTCACACACGATCGCATTATCATCTACGCCCATTGAGGCATATGTTTCATTGTCGTCTGTGCTGCAGACGGTGGTCGATCGTACTAGACTGACGATAATAGCTCTCTACTCGATGAGCCGATGGGGTTGGCGATGGTGTATCGGAGTGCTTAGCCGATAAGTTATTGTGAAAGCGACTAATTTATTCATTGTCTTATCCTATTAGCTCGCTATAGTCAGTAGTCGGCTAGCTTATAAAATTATTTATCATTAACGTTATGCATTACTTTTTATTGTTCTGCTGTACATATTTTACACTCGCTAGGCTAGCCGATGGGTTTATATCTGCCGATGCCAAGTACAGTACAAGCAGGTTCCGGCACGACCCACTGGGTTAGACCGGGCAAGGACCAGAGATGTATGGGCCGACAGCGGACGAAGATCCCGGGAGCCGATATAAGCAAGGACCCGGCACAGGCATATCTTCATGGCAACACCAGTAATCACTAGACTATATCGGCTAGGATCTATTTGATTTATTATGCATTATACTTGCTTATTTTATCAAGTTTATAGCGGTTTTGAGTATCCCTTCGATGATCGCTAGCACGATATTTGTTTATTATTACGTTATTGCTCTTGCCGTCATCGGCCTTAAGCCGATGTATAAGTGCTACAGTGCCGCATCGGCCATCGGCTGATGAAACGAGTCTAGATCGCTTCCAGCCGATTGGCTCATTGATCTAACATTTTCCTCCTTGTCAATTAAGGTCAAATTGATGGCACGCCTACGAACCTCAAGACTTTAGGACTGCACTGGAGTGAGCAAATCTCCCAGGCCCTTCGCGTGTCAACCCGACGCCGGACCAGGCCCCAGCGGAGGGTTTCGGCGTCAACACGCTTTTTGGCACGCCTGGTGGACCCCGAAGTTTCAACGCCAAAATTCCAACAAACAAGTATATAGGCGTTTCATCAAGATTTCAACATGGCCGGAAAAGAAGTCAGACGGACAACGTAATTCCGGTCACCATGGAGGATCTAACTGAAGAACAAAAACAGCAAGTTGAACAGACCATGACAAATTGTCCAGAAGCTGTGGCCTAGAATCCTTCAGTATGACAAGGCAAGGGCCGATTCAGAAGTCTCAGTTTCCAAAACCAGTACTGGTAGGAGAAATCGAGCCGCACACAACCGAGAGTCACCAATCAAGCCTTTACAGGAGATGGTCAATGAGGCTGTACACCACGCGCTCATCATCAGTATCGGGGGTCTAGTAAATACATTGCATAATCTTATCAAGAAGACTGTTGATGGATCGATTGGCCAAGAACCAACTCGGGGCCTGTTTTTCTCCCACCGAAGATAGAGCCAGGCCCAGTTAATTACAACATTAGCAAGGATATACCAGAACACTTGTCGCGCAGAACAGGCTGGGGGCAACAGGATATCCCTCCTGGATATCACCGATCTATTTATTATGGGGGATACCAGCAGAACTATCCGCAAGGAGGAGGAGCCGATCCAGGTACTACAGAGGGAGTATCACAGACAGAATCGGCACCAACCTCGCCATACAGTATCAGCAGTATCAACAGGAGAATGCAAGAGAAAGAAGATTATCGGGCAAACGGGTTGAGGAGATAGTAAGGGAGCAGTTCGGGATCAAGCCCAAGGAACAAGCATTTCATCGTGGCACCCATATCCTGAGTGGGTTTGACAGGGTTCCGTTACACCGATACAGGGTCCCGGATTTCTCTAAGTTTCAGGGCAGGACAACACGTCTACAGTAGAACATGTCAGCCGATTCCTGGCGCAAGTGCGGGGAGGCATCGCTGAAGAGGCCCTGAGGGTTTAGGTTTTTCCCCTATCACTATCTGGATCGGCTTTTACATGGTTCCCTCATTACCCTGCCGAATTCTGTTCGGGGGTGGGCCGATCTGGAGAAACAGTTTCACAAATATTTCTTCGCTGGAAATTCATGAGCTGAGACTGTCAGATCTGACATCGGTTAAGCAACGACTAGATGAAACAGTACCGGAATACATTCAGCGATTTCGGGATATCAGAAACCGGTGTTATAGTTAAAGAACCTGAGCGATGGGCATCTGGCCGATCTGGCTTTTCAGGGACTCTTGGCGCCAATCAAGAGAGGTTTTCGTCTCAAGAGTTCGAATCCTTGTCGCACCTGGTACAGAAGGTATCGGCTCATGAAAGCCGATTTCAAGAGGCGAAAAAAGGACAAATACCAGAGGAGGGTGCTCAGGTTCAGGTCTATTCATCAGGTCAGATGAGGAATCGATGCTGAGGTTGGATTGGCGAGTGGGCCAGGAACAAGAAGTCAGTATCATGCCCGTGGGTCAAAGATATCGGCAAAGAGGAACGGTATGATTTCGATGTAAGCAAAGCCGATAAGATCTTTGACTTTGTTGTTACAGGAAAAGCAAATACAATTGCCGGCAACCACGTGATTCATCAGCCGAAGACTAAAGAAGAAGAAATATTGCAAGTGGCACCCAATCGCGATATCACACCCATACTAACGAGTGCAAGGTTTTGCGGCAACAAATTCAGTTGGCTGTTGAGCAAGGACGATCAAGTTTGAAGACAAAAAGCCAATGAAGAAGATGGGCACCGTTCCCCGTAAACATGGTCTCATGCGGGGTCATCATTAAGGATCCAGCCGATGGAGCAGACATCAAAGGTATAAGTAAGATTACTTCATCGGACATGATAGAAAAATACAAGATATGAAGAACAGAAGGGTGAACCAGAAGATATAAATCGCATTGGGACTGCCCGTTTTTTTCGTTTCTGCTGGGATCAAGGAAGAGGCTGCCATCGGCTGAGAAATTGCCCCGAGTGTAGCCGTGCAATGATGGATCGCCCATGATCAGCAGCAGAGGTTTCACAAGATCGGCGTTGGGAAAAGAGCATCAGTTCATAGCCCGACTAGGGCCGATCCGTGAAGAGTTTTTTTGAAGAGGATGAAGAAGAAGCACGTGAGAAACAGTCCAGAATCCTCAGTGGTGTCCTAGCGGCATATTCACGAAGAATCAGAAGAGAAGGGCACAACGGTTACGACACCGAGAAGCAAAAAGAAGAGCAGCGCCAAGATCAAGAGGAAGCCGATCATCGTCTCAAGAGGACCAAACAAGTCTGGCAAGTAAGAGGAAGGACGATGAAGGACGAATCGGCTCCAGTGAAACATGGTTTTCTTTCTGCCCAGAGAATACAGAGCGTTCTCGTCAGACGAGGAGGGTGGAGAGGAAGTTTTCGCTCAGCTGACACTGCGACTGACCAAGCTACATTGATAAACGAGAGTCAGAGCATCGGCACCTGAACAGCCATTTATCAGGGCCTACGTAAACGGAAGGCCGATGACAAAGATGTTGGTTGATGGAGGAGCAGCGGTTAATCTTATGCCTCAAGCCACATTCCGAAAATTGGGGAAGACTGCGAAGATTTGATCAAGACAAATATGGTGTTAAACAGACTTCGGTGGGAATTCATCAGCGAAAGGCGTATTAAACGTGGAGCTGACAGTAGGGAATAAGACATTACCCACCACGTTTTTTGTCATTGACGGAAGGGGTCATATAGTTTGCTTCTCGGCAGGGACTGGATTCAACGCGAACTGTTGCGTGCCTTCGACAATGCATCAATGTCTAATACAGTGGCAGGGAGATCAAGTCGAGGTGGTGCTAGCAGATCCGGTCGAAATATTGCCATGACCGATCTACCAGTCTGGAAGCCGATGGTGTTGACTGCCTATCCGGGAGAGTTTGGAAGGAGATTAACTCAAGGTTACTAGCCAGGGGATACAGCCGATCCCAGCAAGTCGGCTCCGAATTGTTACTCTGATGGCGATCTATTGAAGACTTCGAGGGAACTGGGGGCGAGGATTTTACGTCGGCTGATGATTTGGAAGAGATCAATATTGGACCAGGAGATAGACCAAGGCCGACGTACATAAGCAAAAATTAGATCCTGAGCTACGAGAGGAATTGATAGCACTGCTGAAAGGAACATCGGGATTGTTTGCCTGGGAGTACATGAGATGCCAGGATTGAGCCGATCCGATTGTTGAACATCGCTGCCTATTAAACCAGGGTATCGGCCGTTCAAATACAGGCTCCCAAGAAGGTTCAAGGCAGAATTATATGAGCCGATCAAGGCAGAGATCACAAGGTTTATATGATGCCAAATTCAATAAGACCATGCCGATACGCTGAGTGGGTTTCTAATATCGTCCCGGTGGAGAAGAAAAATGGGAAATTGAGGATATGGCATTGATTTCGGATCTAAATAAAGCTACCCCTAAGGATGAATACCCAAGCCGATAGCGGATCTGCTGGTGATGCAGCCTCAGGTCACAAGATTATCAGCTTCATGGACGCAATGCAGGATACAATCAGATTTTTATGGCCGAAGAGGATATACACAAGACTGCGTTTCGATGTCCTGGAGCTATCGGCTTTTGAGTGGGTAAGTAATGACTTTTTGGTTAAAGAGTGCCGGTGCGACTTTCAAAGAGCGATGAATTATATATTTCATGATCTCATCGGTTTGTTGGTGGAAATCTACATTGATGATGTGGTGGTTAAGTCTAAAAGTGGGGAAAGCCATATAGCCGATTTACGAAGAGTGCTGGAGAGGGCCAAGAAATACGGGCTGAGAATGAAAGATCCCAATAAGTGCGCTTTTGGTGTATCGCTGGGCAATTTTTGGGTTTTATGGTTCATGAGCGAGGATTGAAGTTAGTCAGCGAAGTATCAGAGCATTAAGACTACAGAGCCACAAGCAATAAGACAGAAGTTGCAATCGTTGATCGGCAAGGTTAATTTTGTAAGGAGATTTATATCAAATTTTCAGGAAGAATTGAGTCTTTCACACCGTTATAAAGTTTGAAGGCCGATCAAGAATTTGTGTGTGGGGGCAGCGCAGCAGAAGGCGTTCGACGAGATCAAGAATTATCTTAGTTCCCCACCTGTTTTGATTCCCGCCGCAGAAAGGAGTGCCGTTCAGGTTATACTTGTCGGCCGATGGAAGTCCATCGGCTCTGTTTTGATCCAAGAATTTGAAGGCAAAGAGCGAGTTGTGTTCTATCTAAGTAGGAGATTCTGGATGCTGAGACGAGATATCCTGCGGTGGAGAATTATGCTTATGTTTATATTTCTCGTGTACAAAGTTGAGGCATTACATCCCTATCGGCTGAATGTGTACAGTAGTTTGCTAGGCCGATGTGGTCAAATATATGTTGTCGGCTCCAGTCTTGAAAGGGCGAGTTGGCAAGTGGATTTTTGCCTTGACAGAATTTGACTTGAGGTATGAATCGGCTAAGGCGATTAAGGGACAAGCAGTGGCCGATTTTATTGTACAGCACAGAGGGTCTCACGAAGATTATGCGGAGCCGATCCCATGGACTTTTTTTTTGACGGATCGGTTTGCAAGCACGGATCTGGTATCGGTTTAGTTATTGTATCGCCTTGGGGGCAAGTTTTGAGTTTGCTTTACGATTAAGCCTTATCGGACTAATAATTCAAGCAGAATACGAAGCGGTGCTGAAAGGACTTCAAAACTCTTGAGGGAAATAGGAGCCGATATCGTAGAGGTTATTGGTGATTCTTTGTTGGTGATCAAGCAGTTATCTGGAGAAATATGAGTGCAAAGGATGATGTTTTGAGGTCATATTATGAAGAATGTTGGATTTATTGAAAGATTTCAAGATGGTGTCAATAGATCATATTCCCAGGGAGCAGAATTTAGAAGCAATGATCTTGCACAGATTGCTTCAGGGTATCGCTGAATAGGCAGGTTGAGATGGAGGTAGCCATATTGATGTCCAGAACAAGGCCGATGACTGGAGACAGGAGATAATTGATTACTTGCGAAACCCGTCGCAGTCCGTTTCCAGGAAGAATTCGGTATAAAGCTACTAAGTATGTGCTACTTGATGGGAGTGTATTATCGGACGTTTGAGGGAGTTCTGCTTAGATGCCTGGATTTTGGAAGAAGCCAAAGTGGTTATGTGTGAAGTGCATGAAGGCATCTGTGGGACTCATCAATCGGCTCATAAGATGAAGTGGTTGTTGAGAAGAGTAGGGTATTTTTGGCCGACAATGCTGGAAGATTGCTTAGGTATTATAAAGGATGTCAAGATTGTCAGAAGTTTGGAAATATACAGCGGGCACCAACATCGGCTATGAATCCTATCATCAAACGTGGTCGTTCAGAGGTTGGGAATTGATATGATCGCCAGATTTTTCCTCCATCAAGTAAGGGACATAAGTTTATATTGGCGGCGACAGATTATTTACCAAGTGGGTGGAAGCGATTCCTTTGAAGAAAGTTACGTCCAAGGAAGCGGTCGAGTTTGTAAAGGAGCATATTATTTATCGGTTTGGGATTCCTCAGACGATAACTACTGATCAGGGGTCCATCTTTGTGTCTGATGAGTTTTAACAATTTGCTGCCAGTATGGGAATCAAGCTATTAAATTCGTCGCCTTATTACGCTCAGGCAATGGACAAGCAAAGCTTCTAACAAGAGTTTGATCAAGTTAATTAAGCGGAAGATTGATGAGCAGCCACGGCGATGGCATACTACATTAGCCGATTCACTATGGGCCTATCGGATGGCATGCCACGGATCTACTTGGGTGCCGCCGTATCAGTTGGTATATGGACATGAGGCAGTTTTACCATGGGAAACTAACATCGGCTCTAGGAGAATTTCTTTGCAGAATCAGTTAACGGCCGATGATTATTATAATTTGATGACAGATGAACTTGAAGGTTTGGCTCAGAATCGTTTAAGAGCGTTGGAAAGGATCAAGGAAAATAAGGCTAGGGCAGCTCGACATTACAACAAAAAGGTGGTGAATAAGTCGTTTGCTGATGGAGATCTTGTGTGGAAGTTGAATTTTGCCGATCGGTCCAGAGATAATAAGTTCGGGAAGTGGTCGCCTAATTGGAAGGGCCCTATAATCGGATTAATCGTTGTGTGTGCCTGGTAATGCTTATATGTTAGAAGATCTCAATGGGATAGAATTTGCTAAAGCGCTTAACGGAAAAGTACCTCAAGAAATACTACCCTAGCGTGTGGATTGATTCTTAAATCGGTTAAGTATGGACCGATTTCTAAGTAATTCGAGAGCCGGTGTTTTTTTTTACACGCCTAAAGACAGCCGATATCAGTTGATATCGCCTTTAGATCAAAACAAGCAAAAAATTATCAAGGTTGGAAGAGATAAGTAGCAGAGCCGATCAGATTATATGACAGCAGAAGGATGGTCGGTATGTTCCAGAAGATCGTCAGTTACAAAGGTTTAAGATTTACAAGAATTTTTGGATCACTTCAATTGCGCGCAGGCGGATCTGATCAATCTCATTGATAGCACGGATGTCATCTTCATCAGAGCCCGGGATGGTCTTCAGGTTCTTGCGCCGATGAATGACTTGACGTACTATCGCTGCAACCTTGGCCTCTTGGTCCTGGACAGCTTGCGGTAGGCCGATTAGTTGGGATTCTGTTGCTGTGAGGTCTTTGCGAACTTTTTCAAGTTCTGCCAACAAATCGGCCTCCTTTTTCTTCAGCTGGTCTAACTTAGGTTGGAGCTCTTGGGGGACAGCGGCCATATCATCAAGCTTTTCCTTCTCTGCTTGGGCTAATAGCCGATCGGCTTGGATGTCTTCGGTGGTCTTCTGTTGGTCAGCGCGATCGGTTATGCGCTGTCTGAGTTTGATGTGTTTGAATCTGTGGGATTCCAAGTATGCTGCAGGGGTCAATGCATCAACAAGTTCTTCGGGTAGGTGGTGTTCAATGTCTGCAAATCTTGCCCGGATTGGCCCACAGTCTTCTACCAGTGCGTCGATCGGATTTTCCAGCCGGCTGATGATGCTCGTTAAGTACTCGCGCACGTCGGCTGGGAAGGACGGTTTGGAGGCTGCACTGGTGGTCGTAGCTTCTTCTACCTCCAGATATTGACCGATGTCAAAAGGGAACAAATCGGCCAAGGACTGCAAGGTTGACATCGGTGAAGCGATCAATAAAAGATTAGAAGCAAAATTTGAGCATAAAAAGGTTACCTGAGGAAGGACATCGGCGACTTGAGTGACATCGGCTTCGGGGGGATGGATGGGCTGTTCTTCGAGGGGGCCGATGTCAGCCGATGGAGTAGGGACAGTATCATCAGCAACCAGAGGACTTGGTGCTGAGAGGGGAGTAGCTGGAGAAGTCATCGGCTCAACGCTTGGAGGGACGTCAGAGGGATGGTGAGGTTCTGGAGCCGATGATTCAAGCTGAAAAAGGATTTGGTAAGATAAAATAAGGAAGTGGATGATAATAATAATAAGGCTTGGCGCATACCTGAGGGGACGAAGGAGCCGATGTGGTCTGGGAAGAAGATGGCGTCGTGGCAGCAACATCGGCATCGGTCTTCTGTTTCTTTGAGGAAGGACGATGCGCTAACTTCTTACGTTTCTGGCCCATTGGCCGAGGCGCCTTGAGAAGAGCCGATGGAGATGGAGCATCACGCCCTAAGTTTGGGGTGGCCGATGGAGGTTGATACTGGATCAGACGACCGCTGTTGCTTGTTCTTGGGGGTTCGATGCTGGCGGCCTGCGAAATTAGGGGTGAGAGTTGGTTGAAGAAGGCGATTAAAGCTTGCAGGTGTTACCTCGTCTTCGGATTCAACATAGTCGGCGTCCAGACAGGAACAGTAACAGGCGGGTGCTAAGCAGAACAGATGTTTCTTCCATTCTGACCACCATCGGACAAAGAGCTTGGTGTTGGCAGTGCAGATGAACACCTCGGTGGCGGCGCCTAGCAGGAGGGAGTCTGTCAAAGACCGCAGCCGATCATATTCTAGGGCGCTGCTGACCGTGCCTCGGGTTGGAGCTTGTCAATGAAGAATAGGCCTATCGGGAGCTGCCCAAGACCAAACTGGCGAGAGCCGACTGATGGATGATAGAACTCATATGAAGGCTGCGATCGGCCCAGAGAGAAAGCCAGTCTGGCAGCAGACAGGGGGTGATGGCCGATAGGAAGATGGACTTGGATTCATCATTGTCCAGGGCTTTGAGCGGGTCGAAGTTAGAAGGTATCTCAAATGATGATGCATCATTATAAGCAAACCAGAGAGTGGCCTCCCTGGTGAAGCTGTAATAAAATCCCTTGAACCATTGACTGACTTCAGCAGGGGTTATCTTGCCGCCAGAGAGAGCCGATGCAGCTTCGCCCATAGAGATGCATCGACGATAGACGGGGTCTTGATCTTCTGGGTAATCGGCTGGAAAAGACTGATCGGAGAGAGAGTTTTCTGGGAACAGCCTTGGAGGTGTAGAATATTGAGCCAGAGCTGAACAAACCCACCAAGGACCCCCGATGTGGCCGACGGGCTGGCCGGCCGATAACTTAGTTGCCACTTGATGAAGCAGGTGGTAGGTGGCACCAAGGAGGAATTGCCCCAAGGGAATCTGTTTCCGATCAGCCAAGCATTCTGCCAAACATTGCATGTTGACCGTCGGACCAAGGGTTGCTCCACCAAAGACAAACCGATCCAACCATAGGTTCAGAAAAGCAACATGTTCCCGGTCATCAACTGATCCAGTCCCCTTGTTATGAAGAGATATGTACCTGGACAGCCGCCGATGTTCTTTTGCCTGGAGCCGCGATGCGTAGGTTTGAAGCGGAGCTTTGAAGGGGTCGATGTAGCTTGTTATGTCGAGGACAGTGAGCATGGTCACATCCAGCAAGGTGGGGGTCATAGGCCGTGTCCAAAAGAAAGGCATTAAGAGCATCGGACCAGAAGTATGAGGCTGATGCGAGCAGGGATTCATTTCTCTCCATATCGGCCAGAGAAAGATTGATGCAGTGGCCGATATGAGATTCTTCCCAATAGGTTCTCTTCGCAGCCGACACCCTGAGGTACCAATCTCTCCATCCAGGCAATCTGCTCGGCCATGACCTAAAGCTGTTGGTCCAGTCACTGACCAACATAGCCGAGTTCTTGAAGGGAATGCGTTGGGTTTCAGCACTGATGAAATCGGTGGGATCTTCGCTGCCCATGGGGCCATGATAGAAAAAGCTGGGGTAATCGGCGGCCGGAATCAAGATCTGGGCTCTAAGATGCTACAGTAAACAAGAACACGACGAAGAACAGGTGAAGAACATAGCGGATCGGATTCTCATGGGCTGTAGATCGGGGGAAAATAATCGGGTGAGAAGATTACCTCAGGAACTGCAGATGCCGATGCCATCACAGGAGAAGATGATGCAGGGATCAACGCCGGAGAGGGGAAGCTTGCGACGATTCGTCTGGATTCGCTAGAGCTTGGTGAAGATTTGGAAGATGAAGCGGTGGTGCTCTGGTGATGTGAAAGCATAAAAAAGGCAAGGAGACGAAGCGTTTTTATAGAGGTATGACAACCAAGCGGGAATCGAGGCCGTTGGCACTGTTTCAAACATTTATGGCAAGTAAGCTATCTTGGGCCGCCTCGATGTGGGAGAAGTCTGGAGGCCCAAAAGTAAAAGAATTTCGAAGTCCTATAGAAGAACTCCGAAATTGGGGGGCATGTGTTAACGCCAAAATTTGGTAAGGCCTCGTATCAGATTCGGTCAAGGGAACGATTGCAGTTGGTTAACAGAAATTGGTTCAAGGAGCAGGCCGAGTCCGAGAAAGAGCCGTGAAGACCGCGCGTGGCAGTTAATTACTATATTTATTAGGAAACGATTTATCTTTTTTAGGGAACCTGACCTCGTGTCCGGTCAGGATTAGTTAGCGTTTTCTATTATAGATAGGAAATCATATACCGTGTCCTATAAGGACTCATGTAACTCGGGGTATATATACGTATGCCCGGGGACCTTGTAAATAATCAACCACAGATCAATACAAAATTCGGCGCATCGCCACCCTTTCGACGGGATCCTGCTTCTCGAGCCGGGCTGCATCGGTTAGGTCCGAACTCCTGCGAGAGGGTAAGTCTCGTCACCCCGGCTACCAATCGGTTAGGACTTCCTCGGTTAGGTCCGATATTCTAGTCGGTTTATGGTAGTCGGCTTACCACGATATATTTACTTTATCTATGGCTGCATCAGTTCAGTTTGATCTCATAGATTGATTAGGTATATCACATCACGCGTGCGTAGATCTTATCAGCTTACTGGGAGTAGCTTATCGTCAGTTTCTGCTGCATCGGTTGGGTCCGACCTACTAAACTGTCGCGATAAGTTGTTCCTGCTAGGTTGATGTTTTTTGCGCAAGCGTCTTATCGGAGTGCATAGCCCGGTAACTACTTCATCACGATCGCATTATATCTATCGGCCCATTGAGGCATTGTTATCATTTGTCGGTCTGTGCTGCAGACGGTTGGGTCCGATCTACTAGACTGACGATAATAGCTCTACTCTTGATGAGCCGATGGTGTTGTGCGATTGGTGTTATCGGAGTGCTTAGCCGATAAGTTATCTGTTAAAGCCGACTACATTTATCATTGTCTTATCCTATACTCGCTATAATTCAGTAGTCGGCTAGCTTATCAATTATTTATCATTTACGTTATGCATACTTTATTATATGTTCTGCCATGTATTATTGTTACAATCGGCTAAGGCTAGCCGATGGTTTATTCTGCCGATCCAAGTACAAGTACAAGCAGGTTCCCGGGCACGACCCCAGGTGAGGGCCCGACATGAGCTTGGTAAGGACCAGTGTATGGGCCCGGACAGCGGACGAAGACCCCGGGAGCCGATATAAGCAAGGGCCCGGGCACAGGCATATCTTCATGGCAACACCAGTAACACTAGACTATGATCGGCTAGGATTTATTTGATTTATTTATGCATTATACTTGCTTATTTTATCAAGTTCATAGCCGGTTTTTGAGTATCCCTTCGATGATCGGCTAGCACGATATTCGTTTATTATTACGTTATTGCTCTTGCCGTCATCGGCCTTAAGCCGATGTATAATTGCTACAGTGCGCATCGGCCATCGGCTGATGAAACGAGTCTAGATCGGCTTCCAGCCGATTGGCTCATTGATCTAACATTTTCCTCCTTGTCAATTACAGGGTCAAATTGACTGGCACGCCTACGAACCTCAAGACTTTAGGACCTACACTGGAGTGAAGCAAATCTCCCAGGCCTTCGCGTGTCAATCCGACGCCGGACTAGACCCCGGCGGTTTTCGGCGTCAACACCGGCCGATCATATATCAACCACCATCGGCCAATCCACACTTGGGGCATGGTGCTCCCCCTCCATCGTCTCTTCTCCGAGCGTCACGGCCAACAGGATCAAAACGCAAGAAGTTGGCGTCTCGCCCTTCCCAAAAGAGGCAAAAAACTAGTGCCGATGTCGTGGTTACAATGCCGCCTGCTACCGAATCAACATCGGTTCCTTCATCCCCACAGGTATGCGCTGATTCTTAACATTATTTGTCTGTTTCTTTTGTCTTTTCATTATCAATCTTATTTTCAGTTTGAGTTATCGGCTCCTGAAACTCAACCCTCACCCGACGTCCTTATCGAGCCGATGACCTCCCCAGTTGTTCCAACTCCAGTGCCCAGCCCCGAAGCTGATATTAAGGCCGTTCCTCCTCCTTTAGCGCCAGACGTCGGCCGTCCTGAAGAGCAATCTACTTATCCATCTGATGTCGATGTCTCTCCTCAAGCCGCTGCTATCCCCCCTCAGGTACTCATTTGTGTTAACTTATT
The DNA here is from genome assembly GCA_003991445.1 of Oryza meyeriana var. granulata. Lineage (NCBI taxonomy): Eukaryota > Viridiplantae > Streptophyta > Magnoliopsida > Poales > Poaceae > Oryza > Oryza meyeriana. The sequence goes on from RYFJ01000589.1 coordinate 12,998, forward strand.
CATTCATAATCTGTTTACTCACCGATGCCGATTTGCAGTCCTTAGCCGACCTGTTCTCCTTCGACATCGGCAAGTACCTGGAGACTAATGAAGAGGCAATCACCAGCGCGATGACCAGACCATCCCTTCTATCCGACGTGCGCGAACATTTGCTGGATATTACCTGTCGACTGGTAACCCCAATAGATGTGCTGGTAGAAGATTGTGGGCCAATCCGGGCAAGATTTTCTGAGATTGAACATCATCTGCCTGACGAACTCATCGATGCCCTGACTCTTGCTACTTATTTAGAATCCCATAGATTTCAATTGATCAAGACCAGGCAAAGCATAGCCGATCGCGCCGAACAGAAGATTCTAGCTCAACGCATCCAAGATGATCGGCTGTTTGCTCAATCTGAAAAGAAAAAGCTTGATGATATGGCAGCCGCCCCTCAAGAAACCCAAGCTAAACTAGATCAGCTGGAGGAAAAACAAGCCAATTTGCTGGCAGAGCTTGAAAGAATCCGCAAGGACATTGAAATCACAAAATCTCAGCTCATCGGCTTGCCACAAGCAATACAAGAACAAGAATCCAAAGTCGCAGCAGCAGTACGCCAGGTCGTCCATCGGCGCAAGAGCTTAAAGACCATTGCAAGCTCCGATGAAGACGATATCCGCGCCATCAACAAGATTGATCAGATTCGCCTGCGTGCGATTGAAACAATCCAGAAATTCTTGTAAAACTTTAACATTGATGACCTTGATGTTGCTCTGGAACATGCCGATATTCTTTTTGCTGTAATATAATCTAACCAGCTCTGTTACTTATTCATCTTATTCCATTTTCGCTTGATAATATTTTTATTTGTTTTATCTAAAAGGCGATACTAATTGATATCGGCTATCTTTAGGCGATGTAACAACATCGGCTCTTGCTTTGAACTATTTTAGAAATCGGCCGCATTCAACAGATTTAGGAGTTGATCCAAACGCTCGGATAATACTTCTTGAGATATTTCCTATTAAGTGCTTTAGCAAACTCTGTCCCCTCAAGATCTTCCAATATATAGGCATTGCCAGGTACACAACGATTAATCCGATAGGGCCCTTTCCAATTAGGCGACCACTTTCCAAATTTACTCTCTGGACCCGATCGGCAAAATTAACTTCCATACAAGATCTTCCTCAGTAAACGATTTACTCATCACCTTTTTGTTATAATGCCTAGCCACCCTAGCTTTATTTTCCCTGATCCTTTCCAACGCCCTTAACCGATTCTGAGCCAAATCCTCGAGTTCATCTGTCATCAAATTATAATAATCATCGGTTGTCAGTTGATTTTGTAAAGAAATTCTCCTAGAACCGATGTTAGTCTCCCAAGACAAAACTGCTTCATGTCCATATACCAATTGGTATGGTGGCACCCGAGTAGACCCATGACATGCCATCTGATAGGCCCATAATGAATCGGCTAATGTACTATCCAAAAGCCTTCTGCTTAGATAGAACACAACTCGCTCCTTCCCTTCAAATTCCTGTATCAAAACAGACCCGATGGATTTTTCATTGGCCGGTAAGTATAACTTGAATGGCACTTATTTCTGCGGCGGAATCAAAACAGGCGGGGAACTTAAATAACTCTTAATTTCATCAAATGCCTCCTGCTGTTCTCCCCCCCACACAAACTCTTTATCGGCTTTCAATTTTAACAACGGAGTAAAAGGCTCAATCCTTCCTGACAAATTTGATATGAATCTCCTTATAAAATTAATCTTGCCGATCAACGACTGTAGCTCTGTCTTGTTGATTGGTGGTTCTGTATTCTTGATGGCTCTGATGCTCCGCTGACTAACTTCAATTCTTCGCTCATGAACTATGAAACCCAAAAACTGCCCAGCCGATACACCAAAAGCATATTTATTGGGATTCATCCTGTCCGTATTTCTTTGCCCTTTCTAGCACTTTTCGCAAATCGGCTATATGGCTTTCATCACTTTTGAATTTAACCACCACATCATCGATGTAAATTTCCACTAGTAAGCCAATGAGATCATGATATATATAATTCATCGCCCTCTTCTATGTCGCACCGGCACTTTTCAACCCAAACGTCATTACTACCTACTCATATAAGCCGATAGCTCCAGGACATCGAAACACAGTCTTATGTATATCTTCTTCTGCCATAAAAATTTGACTGTATCCTGCATTGCCATCCATGAAGCTAATAATCTTGTGGCCTGATGGTGCATCCACCAACAAATCTGCTATCGGCATCGGGTACTTATCCTTGGGGGTAGCCTTATTCAAATCCCGAAAATCATCACATATTCTCAATTTTTCATTTTTCTTTTCCACCGGGACGATATTAGAAACCCACTCAGCATATCGACACGACCTTATAAACTTTGCATCATATAACCTTGTGATTTCTGTTTTGATTGGCTCATATAACTCCGCTTTAAATCTTCTTGGAGCCTGTTTAAACGGCCGATATACTGGTTTAATAGGAAGCCGATCTTCAACAATTGATCGGCTTAATCCTGGCATTTCATGATATTTCCAAGCAAAACAATCCCGATACTCTTTCAACAATTTTATCAATTCTTCTTGAAATTCAGTACACAATTTTTTACTTATGTACATCAGCCTTGGCCTATCTCCTGGTCCTATATCAATTTCTTCCAAATCATCGGCCGATGTAAACCCTTGTCCCAACTTTCCCTTGAAATCTTCAATGGTGCCCATCAGAGTAATAATTCTGAGCCGACTTACCAAATCGGCTATATCCCTTGACTGGTGATCTTAAGATAATCCCCCTCCCACACTTTTCCAGACAAACAATCGACACCATCGGCCTCCAAAATCGGCAAATCGGTCATTGCAATATTGGTCGATTGATCTGCTAGGATTATCTCAACTTGATCTCCTTGCCACTGTATCAGACTTTGATGCATTGTCGAGGGCACGCAACAGTTTGTGTGAATCCAATCCCTATCAAGGAGCAGACTATATGATCCTTTTCCATCGATAACAAAAAACGTGGTAGGTAAAGTCTTGTTCCCCACTGTTAATTCCACGTTCAACACGCCTTTCGTCTCCGATGGATTCCCGCTGAAATCTTTTAACACCATATTTGTCTTGATCAAATCTTCAGCGGTTTTCCCCAGCTTCCGATACGTAGCATACGGCATTAGATTAATAGCTGCCCCCCCCCCCCCCATCAACTAGCATCTTCGCCATCGGCTTCCCATTCACATAACCCTTGATATATAATGGCTTCAAATGCCGATGCTTTGATTCTTCAGGCTTATCAAATATAGCCTGATCGGGTTGCAGCGTTAACTGAGCAAAAACCTCTTCATTGCCTTTCGCATCAGATGAAAGTGCTTTATATTCCCAAGGCAAAAAGAAAACCATGTTTACTAGAGCCGATGGATCAACCTCATCGTCACTTCTTTTCACACGCCATACCCGTTTAATCCTCTTGTGACGATGATCGGTTCCCTTGTGATCTCGCCGTTGTTCTTCCTGTTGCTCTCGGTGCCGTAGCCGTTGTGCCCTTCTTTTTTGATTTTTTATAAATATTCCACTAGGACACCACTAAGGATTTTGGATTTGTTGTTTTTCATGCAATCCCTCTTCATCATTTTCTTCAAAAAATTCTTCATGGATCGGCCCTAATTGGCTGTGTACCGATGCTCGTTTTTCAAGCGGCCGATCTTGTGAAAATCCTTCATGCTCAAAATTCTGAGATCTTGTAGCATTACATTCAGGACAATCTCAGATCGATGGCAATCTTATCTCTTGCTCCCAGCAAAATTGAAAGAACAGGCAATCCTAATATGGATTATATCCCTCCTTGTATGACGAAGCCCGTTGTTCCTCTTCGCGCTTTGAATATTTATCTATCAGCTGCGATGAAGTAATTCTAGATCTTCTAAATTCTCGATGCCTTCCTTCATCGGCTTGATTCATCGATGATCCCGCATAAACCATATTCACGGGGAATGGATGTCCATCAATTTTCATTGGCTTTTTGTCCTCAAACTTGATCCTTCCCTGTTCGACAGCCAATTGAATTTGTTGCCAAAAAACTTTGCATTCATTGGTGTGGTGCGATATCATATTATGCCATTTGCAATATCTCTTCTTCTTTAGTTCTTCGGCTGATGGAATTACATGATTTGGCGGAAGCTGTATCTGTTTCTCTTGTAGCAATAGATCGAAGATTTTATCGTCTTTATTGATGTCAAAGTCATATCGTTCCTCCCTGCCGATATCCTTCACCCACGGGCATAATACTGATTTCTTATTTCTAGCCCACTCCGCCAATCCAACTTCAACATCGGATCCTTCATCATCTGAATCCGATGAATAAGCTTGCACCTAGGCGACCCTTCTCTGAAACTTCTCCTTTTTTGCTTGTTGAAATCGGCTTTCATGAGCCGATACCTTCTGTACAAGGTGCGCTAGACTTTCGAACTCCTGTGATGAAAACCTTTCTTTAATGGGAGCTAAGAGACTCTGGAAAGCCAACTCGGCTAGATGCCCATCGCTTAGATTCAAACTATAACATCGGTTTCTAACGTCCCGAAACCGCTGGACGTATTTCGGTACCGTTTCGTCTGGCCTTTGTTTAACCGATGTTAGGTCCGTCAGCCTCATCTCGTGGATCCCAGCAAAAAAGTATTTGTGAAATTGTTTCTCTAGATCGGCCCATCTCCGAACTGAATTTGGTGGTAATGAAGAGAACCATGTAAAAGCCGATCCAGACAATGACAAGGGAAAAAATCTAACCCTCAAAACCTCCTCAGCCGATGCCTCTCCACATTGTGCTAAGAATCGGCTAATATGCTCTACTGTAGATATGTTGTCCTGTCCTGAGAATTTAGAAAAATCTGGAACTCTGTATCGGTGTGGTAATGGAACTCTGTCAAACCACTCAGGATACGGATGCCGATACATAAATGTTTGCTCCTTTGGTTTTATCCCAAACTGTTCTCTTACTATTTCTGCAACCCTTATCGATAAATCTTCCTCCCTTAGGTTTTCCCGTTGATATTGCAGGGGTGGAGTTGGTAGCCAATTCTGCTTAGGATATTCTCTCTGATAATTACCTGAATTGGGAACATCTCCTAGGTAATTTTGTTGATACCCCCTATAATAGGCAGTTCGATGATACCCCGGAGGTATGTCATCCTGTTGCCCCCCAATCAGATCCTGGGATAACACATTGGCAGGTACATCCTTTCTGACTCCATAAGTAACCTGAACCGGTTTCGTTTTTATTGGCAAATATACCAAACCCCGATTAGGCTCCTGAGCAATTGACACATCCACCGTTTTCCTGATAAGGTTATGCAGCGTATTCACCAATATTCCTGATTGATTAATAAGCGCGTGATGCACTGCTTCATTTACCATCTCTTGTAAGGGTTTTGATAGACTTTCAGGTGGTGTACGGCTCGATTCTCCGACTAGAACTGGTGTTGGAAGTTGAGATTTTTGAATCGGCCCTTGTCTAGTCAGACCGAAAGACTCCAAACAGAGCTTCTAGAAATTGGCTATATTTTGTTCTACTTGCTGTTTTTGCTCTTCCGTCAGATTGTCCATGGTGACTGGAATCACATTGTTAGGTTTGATCTCTTTTCCAGCCATGTTGAAACTTTGTGTCCCACTGGGCGTCCCAAAAACGTGTTGACACCGAAAATCACCAGCAGCGTTTAGAACGAGCTGAGGATCTGGTTCCATGCACTAGACACGCGAAGGTCTGGGAGATCTGCTTAACTCCAGTGCAGGTCCTAAATTTGAAGTTCGTAGGCGTGCCAGTCAATTTGATCCTGCAATTGACAAGAAAATAGAAATATTAGACCAGTGAGCCAATCGGCTGGAAGCCGATTTGGACTCGTTTCATCGGCCGATTGCCGATATGAACTAAAACACTTATACATCGGCTGGAAGCCGATGATGACATAAATAGGCAAAATAAATAAATCAATTGACTACCCTCCAGCCGACTGCGATAACAGTGCAGATAAATAAAATAGCAATTAAACAATGCAGTCGGCTTTATTTGATAAAAGATAACTTATCGGCTAAACACTCCGATAGAACATTGCATAGACACTCATAGGCTTAACAAGGATAAATCTATCATTATCAATCTAGTAGGTCAAACTTAACTGATGCAACATAGATTAGTAATGATAAAAGAATCTCAATGAGCCGATAAATCTAATGCAATTGTGATGTACTATACGATAACTTATCGGCTATACATCCTAGCAGGAACAACTTATCGTTAGCAGTTTAGTAGGTCGGACCTAACTAATGCAGCACAAACTGATGATAAATTACACCCAATAAGCTAATAAATCTACGCACGCGTGATGTGATATACCTACTCGAACTAAGAGATCAAACTTAACTAATGCAGCCGTAGACAGAATAGATACATCGTGATAAGCCGACTACCGTAGACCGGCTAGAATATCGGACCTAACCGAGGAAGTCCTAGCCGATACGATAGTCGGGGTAACGAGACTTACCCTCTCGTAGGAGGTCGAACTTAACCGATGCAGCCCAGCTCGAGAGGCAAGAACCCGTCAAAAAGAGCGACGATGCGCCGAAATTGTATTGATCTGTGTGATGATTTACAAGGTACCCGGGCATACGTATTTATACCCTGAATTGATACAAGTCCTTATTAGACACGACATAGATTTCCTAATTACAGAAGGAAAACACTAATAAGACCCGATCGGACACGAGATCAGGTTTTCTAAAACAAAAAAAATACTAACAATGCCTAATTAATAGATAAGATATTGACTTCCTCTCCGTGATCTTCACGATCCCTTCCCAAACTCGGCTTCCTCCGGATTAATTCCCGCTAGTTGACTGTGATTTTTTTCTTAACCGAATCTGATAAAGAATCATACCAAATTTTGGCATTAACAAAGCGGTACATTGATCTTGAACCACGAACAATGGACGACAAGAAAAAGATTAAATCCAACTAGGAGAGCCGAATTAAATCAAATTGGAGTAAACACTGCAAAGGGGTTTCACACTCTCGTAGTGAAGGTAGACAACTTACGACACAAATCGATAATAATAGAAGTACGACTTACGACGCAAATCGATAATAATAGAAGTAACTAAATGTGAAAGTTATCTACTTAATCCGTTTCAAAATATATCTACCTTTAGAGTTTTTTTATGGAAATTAAGTAGAGAGTTTGAATTAAATGAAAGATGGCTGTGATTGGTTGAGATAAAAAAGTATATGAATAAATTAAATGAGATATAGTTGTGATTGGTTAAAATAAGGGAGGAGGTGAAGTAGATATATTTTGGGACAAAATTTAAATGCTAAAAATACATATAGTTTTGGACAAACAGAGTAGTGAGCAAAGATCTCTGCTGGTTGCTGCAAACATACATAGATCTGCGTAGCCCTGACTGCCCTAATTATGGCACAATATTTTTGAGTTGTTAATAAGAAAGACGTGATTTTATTTATTAATAATATCTTTTATTTTGTTCGAAATAGGATCGAAGGTATCTGTCTTATTTGGGATAATTAGTGTCTTCTGCAGTGGGCTATCAACCTACTCTTAATTAGTACATATTGGGGTTATTTGCAATAAATAATTACTCCTGCTAAAAGAGATCTATATCCAAACGGTTTATATATCCACAGACGATTTGACCGACCATGCTCCTAAGACAATATTTATACATTTGAATGCTACTAGCGTACTTTTCAGAGGGTTAGCTTCTAAAGATATTTATCTTGTGGTAGACCCTTTAGGTTTCAACTATAGAGATGGCTTATAAATCACACGCAAAATAAAAAAATATTATTAACGTATGATTAATTAAGTATTAGTTATTACAAACTTAAAAAATGAATCCATTTGATTTTTTAAAATACTTTCATATAGAAAATTTTTACAAACAATATAAGTATTATTATTAGCAATTTAGAAAACGTGCCCACATAAAAAGAGAGAAAATAATAACCATAAGTTGTTCCAAACAACATCTAATTCTTTTTGATAATTAGATAGCCTATACCCGAACATGCTTTTATTTAGTGGGTACCATGGATGAAAGTCGCACGAAAGCTGTAAGCTTATAAGAGGCTCAACTCGAATTGGAGGACGGGTAAAACATCATAATCACTCGATGGACTAATTAACACTTGGTGCGTACGTGTTAGCTATTGCGACATGGAGTACACGTAAGATCGCTCGATCGGCTACTTTATAATAAATTAAATTACAGAAAGAGTGTTAACTACCAGCCCTGCTGACGTTCCCGTTAATTGTAAAATTAGCAGTAGCCAGTGAATAATTAATTACTTTCCAAGTCGATCGCTTCCTGGCAGGAAGGTACACGATACGGGCCAGCCATATATATGTACATAAGGATGGAAACGGATCCAATACGCATGGAATCGGATTCGAATGTCATCTTTTACCATATTTTAAATCGAATTTGGATACGAATACGAATATTATCGAATACGAATATAAAACGGATGGTTTGAATTCGGATTCGAAATCGGATATTTACTCAGTTCACCGTGAAGTAAATATGTCTTAATTTAACCTAGATGATTACAATTTCAGGTTTGTTGATAATAAAAGTGAACTAAAATTGAAGTACACACCTAATAATCTCCTAGATAGAAGTGACTAAAATAATAAGAGGGTGATATATTAATACAGTGCTAGATCAAGCAAACCAAATAGCAATGGTAGGCAATAGAGATCCCAATAGTACATGACAACTTCCTAACCAAAGCACAGGTCTTTAAGCGTGCAAATTAAAGTACATGACATTAAGCTCATAGACATGAACTAAAATTAAGCAAAACATTTTTCAGCAGTCAACACTGGGCAGTGGCACTCCAAACAGAGAGCATCAAGCAGTCAAGCACCTCTGGTTACCTACAGTAAAATGAGATACTACAAATCAGGTTTGACACAATTTCTTTTTTTCCCATGCCAACACACATGTGCATAATCTGAAAAGGACAAGAGGCATGGGTAGTCACCTGATGCAAGAGGCAATCCACCCTAATTGTTTCATCCATAATGTTTTCATCATCATCAGTAGGATCACCTACAACACAAATAATGATATGTATAAAAAATAAATCTAGGCACTTGATACTAAAACATCATGTAAGTCCATATACCTTCATTATGTTCGACTTCATCATTTATACTACAAGCAACTAAATCATTAAGAATTGAAGTGACATCACTCTCATCTGAAATAAATACAAATAATACACGAAAAAAAAGTTAGCAGTGACTAATCTCATAACAGGACATACAAATATGCAGCACTGAGAAGTACAGTAGTCATAATTACCTTTCCTTGATGCTCTTATCCAATCCTTGGTGCAAATAAGTGCTTCGACAACTTGAGGATCCAATCGGCTACGATATTTGTGAACAACTCTTCCTCCAGCACTAAAAGCAGACTCGGACGCTACTGTCGATGCAGGAATAGCCAAAACATCCCTTGCCATTCAAGCAAGAATAGGATACTTTACAGTATGGGTCTTCCACCAGCTTAATATATCAAAATAATCACTTTCTTTCCAGCACAGTAGTGGTTCATTGCAATACTGATCATATTCAGATAGCTCATGTCCCTCTTCAGTGTTATCCCTTAGAAATGAATTCAACCTTTTTCTCTTGGGCTCCTCATTCAAGTCCACATAGCACTGAGAAGTTCTAACAGATCTAGCTTTACTTTTTTTACTATACTGGTTTGAGGAGTAGCATACATGGCTGCATAAGACTCATAAAGCTTCTGCACAATTTTTTTGAAATCATACATATTAACAAATCCATAAGTATCTGACATCTCATTATAATAAAATTCAACCACCTTCATCTTGTATCGAGGATCTAAGAAGCACGCAACTGCTAGAGCAACATTGCTGACCTCCCAATACTTGTCAAATTTCTCCTTCATAGACGTTGCCATAGAAACAATGAAACTGTCACTGCTTTTAGTCCACTCAATAAGCTTGAGATTAATCTCACAAAATTCTGAAAAGAACAAGTTTGCTGTTGGATAATAAGATCCTGAGAGAAGTTTTGTGGCTTCATAAAATATCTCTAAGCACTTGCATAGGACAGCAGCATTGCACCAGTCATCAGTTGAAGGAGCATGTGGACCATACTTATCAGGATGGAGTAGAATAATCCTCAGGAAAACACTTTTAAAGTGGAGAGCATCAGCTAGCATTAAATAGGTTGAATTCTATCTAGTACACACATCTATAGAAAGACCTCTTTCTGCTATTCCTAGCAAACTAGCTTCTTTAGAAAATTTCTCCTGTTGCAAAGGTGAGCTCTTGATAATAAGAACTAGTGCACGGATTTTTGCAATAACAGTTGATATTGTGCTCACACCATCTCTAGCAATGAGATTAATAATATGGGTAGCACAATGCACATGAAAAAATTTTCCACCACAATGCAGAGAACCATGATTCTGAAGAGTTGAAATCACTGTGTCCACACAAACATCATTTACTGCTGCATTATCTAAGGTCAATGCAAACAATTTGTGATCAAGATTCCATGAACCCATATTTTGCATGTATGCAAGACTGATATTAGCTCCTGTATGCCTTCCTTCAAGATGCATGAAATTTATAATTCTTTTCTGTATATGCCAGTCATCATCAATGAAGTGGCAAGTCACACACAAATACCCCTTATTTTGATTGGAAGTCCACAAATCCATGGTGCAGCTAAAGCGACACTTAAGAGAGGCAAAATAATCAAAAAGCTTCTTCTTCTCATTATGGAAAATATCCATTATTCTGGTCCTAGCAGTTTTGCGCCCCATTACTGGAAATATTGGGCACAAAGATCTAATGAAATCATTTGTATACTCATGCTCACAATAATTGAATGGATATTCATGCATAATGATTGACAGATAGTATTTTCTAATACTAGTTTCCTCATCGTACTTCCAGTCAGCTCCTTTTATTTTTCTAATGCTAGGTTTGCCTTCTTTTTCAACATTATGAAATGCATAGTAATGATTCCATAGACGTGTGGTACCTTGCTTACTTGGGGCACAAAGAACCTCATCACAGTAATTGCATTCTGCCATCTTCTTCATTACAACCATGCCATCCACATTTTCTTCAACAAACACTTCATTGAAATGTTTCCAAACTGGTGAAGTTTTCTTCTTTGTACCTTTGCTTTTGGTGGACAAACTTCTTCCTGTGGGGACCCAGTTCCAGTCCCAGTCTCAGCACCATCTACACCACTAGCTTCTATATCACATTTTGTCCCCCTCTCAATTGCATTACCATTTGCACTAGCATTTGGTTCTCCATTTACAGATGGCTCTGTAGCCTGCAGCAAACATGTGTGCAACTAATTAAACCTTTTTTTAACAGGAAAGATACTCAATATATTCATAAATCATAAGACTGTATGAAAAAACTGATGAACAAAAAATAGCACTGTCCTTCTAAAGATAGCACTGTCCTTCTGCCTCTCCTTCTCCAGGGCCGGCGCCCCTGCTCCTCGGGTGGCCGGCGCCCCTACTCCTACAGTGGCGAGGGCACGGGCGAGGGGCGCGGGCGCGGGCTGCGGGCGTGCGGGTATTTTGGATGTCATCGTGCTGCTTTATTGATATTGATAAATGGCACAAAGGGATCACAAACACGAAAGTATGTACCTGCTTATTTCTCGACGACCTTGAGCGTCTTGACACCATAACTACTAATCGGCTTCACTAGTCCTTTTCTGGCTGCAGTGTAGGTGGATCGGACGGAGCAGCCGGATTGCACAGAAGGGCCAGTCGAGTCGTTGATGTAGATTTCCAGGGAAAACAATCACGAGGATCAACAACAGCCGCAAACCACCGTGACGAGCAGAACCCATGGGGTGGAGGTGGAGTTGCCGTCGCCTCCGCCGCCGCCGACGCCGCCGCCTCCACGGCCTCCGACTCCGACTCCGACTCCGCCGCCGCCACCTCCGACTCCGACTCCGCCTCCGCCGCCTCCGCGGCCTCCGACTCCGACTCCGACTCCGCCGCCGCCGCCGCCGAGCAGCTAGGGTTAGGATGCAAATGCTCGGGTCATGGACGGTGAAAATTTGGGTGTGAAGAATGAGAATGACCGGCTCTTTTGCTTTACTGGGTGAGGGATAAGGATAAGACGCTATGGGGATAAATTTCACGCGCGAAATCGCCGCGGCATGGCGCGCACGCGGGAACACAGCGGCACGATGGCGGGAAGAAGAGCCAAGCGCGGGAATGCAGCGGCGCGCGGGCGGCGAAGCAGAGGCTCGCGCACAGGACTTGCGGATACGGATATTATCCGCTTTCACATCCGTATCCGACAGAAATTCGGATATCCGAATCCGAATCCGATTTTGCTAAACGGATTCGGATATATCCATTTTGGCTTCCATATTTAAAACGGATTCGAATACGGATATCCATATACACTTTTTAGCGGATACGAATATCGGATAATTCGGATAACCATTTCCATTTTCCATCCTTATATGTACACTAGCAAGATAAATTTGTTTAGATACAGAGAGACAGTCCACAAATAAACATGTTTCCCATGCAAATTGTACGGAGTCAAATTAATGTTTATTTGGAAGTAGCTACAATTGTACTGCTTCAAATATAACTGGTACTCTCACAAACTATAATTTCTTTACAACTATATTAATTAATGTATCATCTAAGGTGTTTAATTATAATAGGCACTCCCTCATAAATATTTATCGTTTTGGACAGAATTAATATCATACTTTTAGAATTTTAACTATAAATAACTTTTAATTAAAATATTTACTTTAGAAACATGAAGACCATACATATAGATTACTCTTAAAAAGTACTACTATAAAATTATATATTTATTGATATTTCTATACATAGTTTTTTGGAGATCGTATTCTTGTTTAAAACGACAATTATTTGCAAAACGGACGGAGTATAACGACAAGTGGCATGGAATTTTTTTTCTCTTATCTTTCTTTTAATAATGTAACATACGATAGATTTGTTTATGGATGATAGATGCATGCATGTAAAGTGAGGATTTTGCTATGTCTCTATCGATAAATTTTCTTCTAAAAATTTATTAAATATAATTATAATGTAATTATGTTGTAAATTATATATAACCTATGAAGCACGGACACTTCTAAAAACTGACGTATCCATATAGGATACTTTTGGATATGTATTGGTGATTTTCATGTTCTTAAAAAAGAAATTAATTCCCAATACTTCTCCTATACTTGGTGAATACTCCACTGGAACTTCTATACCAAATATCATTATTTGAAGTATATAGAAATACTATATTACAATTATCAAATAACTAGTGATTCCATCCCTAAATATAAGGCATAATATATTTTTGAAAAAGAATCAACATTGATAACTTTTGACTAATAATTAAACTAACAGTATATATGTTTATTGACATAATATTGCAGACCGTGTCAGAAGCTAATACGTCGTTTTTCCGAACAGAGAGAATATATATTATGCTACCCTAATAGAAAACTTAATAGCAATTTCTTTTAGATTTGGAACCTTTTACATTCAATATTTTATATATTATATATTATATTATTACTATATATAGATGTATCCTCGTATCTGTGTTTTTAAAAAATGTCGTATCAGAGTATCCGGGCAACGTAGCATGTAACTATAATATAATTTGTATGTAACTTTGACGTAATTTTAAATCATTAGATTTGCTCCACGATTCATCCAAATAGGAAAGGAACAAAATCACAACATACATATGCGTGAGGGCGTTAGATCCCAAACCTCTGGTGCACTAATGTAGGGTTTTTTGAAAATTACATACAAGTTATATTATAGTTACATACATGTTACAAAGTAATTACATTATAATTATACTGTATTTATATTTAATAAATTTTTGGAAGCCGTTGAATTTCCCAGCCTGGCTGATGCCTACACATGTACTAGTTCAGCACAAGAAAAGTGTATATGTATGTATGTACGTACGTATGTATGTATGTTGATCGAGACCTGCGAAAAGCAGCTAGCTATCGAGACTCGCAGGAGCTCGCCTCTTGCCCACCTAGCTTAATTGTGTGTGTGTGTGTGTATAGTACTTTTGATCAGTTTGAGAGCTAGCAAGCTAAGTAGAGGCATAGCTACAAGTAGAAGAAGATGACAATAATAAGCTCATGGAGCGGCCTTGTTGTGATCATATCTTGTGCGTTGATCATGAGCTACGCGGCGGCGGCCGGCACGTCGCCGGTGCCGTTCGACGTCGCCTACTCGCCGCTCTTTGGAGGGGACAACCTCGTTCGCTCGCCTGACGGCCGCACCGTGCATCTCAAACTCGATCGCTACACTGGTATGTAATTCATTGACTCCATCCATCGATCGATCACTTTAATCTCTCTCATATATATTATTAATTCTTGATGAATTGCTAGCTAGCGCAATCACATATCGTTTCATATTTCGAGCTTAATCAGTCAGTTATATCGATCGATCGATCAGGTTCTGGGTTCGTGTCCAAGTCGGCGTACCACCATGGATTCTTCAGTGCTTCCATCAAGCTTCCTGATGACTACACCGCCGGTGTCGTCGTCGCCTTCTACGTACGTATGGAGTACACATATACCCATCATATCTGAATTATTATTGCAATATGCAATTAATCTGCATTCATGCCTATGTTTGCATATATACATACTCTATATCGATTGCTCTTCTCTTTAATTTCCTGAGCTCAATGGACTAGGCATAGTGGATCGATTGAGCATGCATGCCATGCCATATCGATCGCTTCTTATGAACATCGATAGATCAGTGCTAACTACAAGTTAATTTAATTGTTTATGTTGAAGTTCAAAAAAGAGAAATTGTTTGTGCCCAGATTAAGCTAGTAGATAGCTAATAATCAATTTTGTGCGGAATTATAATTTAAGGCCGTATATATCTGCTGGATATATCGTTCGTTCGTGGGTGGATGATAAATTTGGACGGTGGAGCTAGCTTGTTTTCTTGTTTTTCCCTTTCCCCTTCTTATGTGAGGATGCTGTTATCATGTTGACGACATACACACCTGCAAAAGACGTAGCAGCCGTTCACTCATCTTAATTGGTTGGTTCACAAATTCTAAGAGTGGGTATGAAATTTAGGTGGCGATGACGAAGGCAACCCAATACGGACGATCGATAGTTAATTCAATATTGATAAACTCTCCTGTCCAACAATATAAACGTTTCAATATTGTTTAGTAAAAATTAAGATTGAAGAGATAATATTTTAGTGTCCCCTTATTAGACGAGGATCAATAAAGTTAGAAGGGTAATTGAAAGTAAAATAGAAAGAAATTTAAATAAAAGATAATTAATGTGACAAGTAGGAGTATAGAGATGATTATATTCTTAGCAAGATTTAAATATTTTAATTATTGGACGGAGGGAGTTACGATTGATCGCGTGATGAGATATTATTAGATAGATTAAAGAGATTGATAGATAGGTGGCGGAAATAGAGTATAGTAGTCTTGGCGAACTTGGTATTGTTTTTCCTTTTGCCTTGATTTGATCCTTCGTTTTTGAAGTCTAAGGCCCCATTTGAATCTAAAGGTTGGGAGTGAAATCCTCTTTTTTTTTTATAAGCACGCTTTCTGAACTACTAAACGTTATATTTTTTACAAAAATTTTTTATCTAAAAGTTGCTTTAAAAAATCATATTAATCTATTTTTCAAGTTTGCAATAACTAATACTCAATTAATTATACGTTAATGGCTCACCTCATTTTGCGTAATCTTCTTTTTTTTCCTCACCTTCAAACACTCCCTAAGCATGCATCCATCGGCCGGCAGGCATATACTTTCTCCTTTTCAAAATATAAGGATTTCTACCGTTTAAACCTTGTTCCACAATATAAAGATTTCTAGCACTATTCATAATAATATTTATCCCATCAATCACTTTTCATTCAAATTTATTCATTTCTTACCCCATCTATCTTTCCACCTCCATTTATTCCACATTTATTGAGAGACACTAAAGTCTTTTTTCTTAAACTTAATCTCTACTAAATAACCTAGAGATCCTTATATTTTATAACGGAGGGAGTATGTTTTAGTTTGATATTTGTATGTGTTGGTTTGGTTAACTAGAAATTTTTGTTGGATAGAGAAGATTATTTACTTGGAAGTTACTCCACCTGTTTTAAAATATAACTATTCGTATGACTTGAACTTTGTCCTAAAATATAGTTGTTTATAGTTCTTTTATTCTATTATACATATTATACCACTATCAACTACCCTACATCCATCAGCCATCCTACTTTCTTTAAATCATCGTTACATTAATAAATGGTAATATAATCTTTTTATTATATTTTTAATTCCTCTAAACCAATCTAAAAATAGCTGTATTTTAAGTACTATATAGGTACGTGGTTCATTATGACTTGATCATGTGATTTTTTAAATGTGAATTGTGAGTTGATTGTGTCATGGAGTAGCTGTGTTGTACTTGGTCGCGTACAGTAGGTGAGTGCGCATTGCACGCGCGCACATATGCCACATCCATCCATCCATTATATTGGCCAATGCAATAGGGATCGATAGCCCATGCCCAGACTCCATCAATGAAAAATCGCCGCCCAATCTTCTTCTTCTCGATGAGTGGAGATAGATTATTCACCCCATCGGTAGGAGACACGTACCTGTCACGTCTTTTCCATTCCCCCTCTTTTTCTAAAGAAAAGGATATATAGAATACCTGTAACTAGTATGTGTACCACACATATGTTTGTGGTATGCGTATCACACCTACTTAGTTAGATGGATATAATTTTTGAAGGCAAAATTTTTACAGGATATTTAAAGATCATAGTCTTATTTATTGGTGGATACCACCAAAATATGGATTAGCTAGCCTGAGAACATCCTAAAAACTTATAATTTGCTAAAGGACACCACGTCAATAACTTTATCATTTTCAGGCTAACCGGAGAAAATCATTTCAAAACGATAAAAATACCCCTTGACCCACCCATACATCATATTGCGTCTCACAGTTAAATTTGATAGGTAAAGGCATCGATCACCATACATCATTTTGTATTTAATAGTCAAACTTCACATTATAACTTAGTCTGCCATGACCTGTTCACATGGGAGGCTCGAGGGGCATTTTTTTCTTTTCGAAATGATTGTCTTTCCTTTAAGCTTGGAAATAATAAAGTATCGCTGTGGTGTTTTCTAAGTAAATTACTAAGTTTTTAGATTGTTCTTAGACCAATTCATATTTTATTTCTGTCTAAAAGCGAAGATCACAATTTTTAGATGTTCTCTAGTAAATTTTGCCTTTTTTTTCAAAAGTGACGGCTGTTTGCTACAACTATATATTCTTCTCGCCACGTACATACATACTACCTAAATATGTACGCGTGTTAGCTACTATTTCCTTGATTGATTGATTGATTTTTTTTCTAACGTAAATGGACACGAACACTACGTGCAACGTCGTATACATTTGTGCGTGTAGAGAAATACGTAGTTCATGCATAAATCGATCGATGAATAATGGATGATCGATCGATGAATAATGGATGAATGAAATTGTTTGGATGCATGCAGCTGTCGAACGGCGACGTGTTCCCGGGGAAGCACGACGAGCTGGACTTGGAGCTGCTGGGCAACCGGCGCGGCCACGCCTGGCACCTCCAGACCAACATGTACGGCAATGGCAGCACCGCCCGCGGCCGCGAGGAGCGCTACCTCCTCCCCTTCGACCCCACCGCCGCCCCCCACTCCTACGCCATCGCCTGGACCCCCGCCGCCGTCATCTTCTACGTCGACGGCACCCCCATCCGCGAGCTCGTCCGCTGTCCCTCCGCCATGCCAGGTGCCGGCGACTACCCCGCCAAGCCCATGTCCGTCTACGCCACCATCTGGGACGGCTCCGCCTGGGCCACCGACGGCGGCAGGTACAAGGTCGACTACGCCTACGCGCCCTTCACCGCCGAGTTCTCCGACCTCGTCGTCACCGGCACCGGCACCGCCGCCGCCGATGACCGCCCCTGCGGCCTCGAGTGCGCGGCCGCCGCCGTGGACCTGATGACGTCCGAGGTCGCCGTGATGACGCCGGCCAAGCGCGGCGCCATGCGGCGGTTCAGGTCGCGGTACCTGACGTACACCGCGTGCCACGACAGGGTGCGGTACAACGGCAGCAGCAGGGTCGTCTTCCCCGAGTGCGACGACTCGGACCGCGACGACTTCCACGCGTGGGGCGAGTCCAAGCGCCTGATCAAGGCGTCGCCACAGCGCAGCACATACGCAGCCGGAGGCGTGCACATCGACTGATTGATCCTTTTATGCATGTGTAATCATCGAGCGATCAGTGTGTTGTACATGATGAGTTCAATTTGTACTCATGAATTTATTTTTACTGTCTATTTCGTTCGACTCAATTTCATTTGAGAAAATTTGAAAAAATGCCATCGTGGAGATACACGAATTGCAAAATACTATCGTCAATGTGAGAATAACATGTTCGAGCTTGAACCTACATGACACGTATTTTTCAACTCGAAGAGAAAAACATCCATTTTGCGTCCCGTAATTATAGGTCGAGTTTGATTTGTGTCACTCAACCACAAACCGGTTATAAAGAGTCTCTCAACTATTAAAATTGGATCAATTTATCTTCCTTAACAGATTTGATAGTGGTTTCATTCTACGTGACGCCTATGTAATACTTTAACGTAGTCTTTTAGATGACAGGAGGCCTATGTGATGCTTACATGACATTTCAGTCCAAAAATAATTAAAAAATAAAAAAAAGTTGAGACCCACATGTAAGTCTCTAACAAAAAAAAAATAAAAAAGTAGTTGGGCCCACATGTCATCCTCTCTCTCACCCCTTCTTCTCTCCTCCTCTCTCTCGGCAACGACGCCTACAGGGCCAGACCGCCTGAGGACGGGGCACAAGGGCAGCGACGATGGCGAGATCTTGCACGTGCCGTTAAGGAGGTGGTGCCGCCAACTCGACTGCGCTACTCTCTGCTACCATACCGACGCTGTTAGTGCACGGCATGGGTGCCACCTGCACCTCCTCCCTATTTGTCTTCCTCCACCTCTCCTCTCTCTCGGCCATGCGCCTCCACGGGCCGACAACGCCAGGACGGGGACCGATAGCATGAGGAGGTAGAGACAGCAAGAGGAGCCCGTGCTAGCGCGACTCGTGGATCTGCTCGCACTCACCCTTGCCGACGTTGTTACTGCGTTGGCGGGTGAGCGGGACCTGGCCACCATCACCACGCACCTCGACGCGGGGATCACGCTGCTCGACGCCTGCAACACCATCACCGTTCGACTCGACCAGCTCCGCGGCCATCGACTCCTCTCCTGGTTCGCGTTCCACATTCTATCCTTGTCGTCCCCGCCGCCTTCCTCGGTCCACCATGCGCGCTCCATGCTTGCCAACCGTGACGAGTGTGCCCCGGCATCCCCTCCCCCGTCGCTCCATTCTCTCCCGTTCAACCAGTCGGCCTGAGCCCCACAGTCTTCCGCTGGCACCTCTAGATCCATGCCGTCCTCTCCGTCACCGCCGTGGGGTGCGTTTCCCTTGGGAGCATAGCGGCACCGGCTACCGGCTGAAGAGCATCAGGTCGGGGCTCAGAGGGGTGGAGGAGAAGATATTGACATGTGGGTCTCACCTGATTGTGTGTGTTAAATTTATTTTGGAGTGGAAAAGGGGATAAAGAGATCGACAAGTGGGACCACTGTCACATAGGCACCGTGTAAGACCACAACCACCGTGCAAACCAGCCTAGGAGGTGAATTAAGTTGGTTTTAATAGATGAGGGATCCTTTACGCTTGTTTTACGGCTAAGAGATACAAATAAAAGTCGGTCCTTAGTTGAGAGATGTAAAATGGACCTTTTCTACTCGGAGATTTTGTGATGGGAGCCAGCAAATTGGGCCGTTCGATTTCGACAATTACTTGGGTCTTGCTGTTGTTAACCATACCCCAGTCAGAAAGAAGCCAGAGCCCAGAGAATTGTAGGCCAGGCGTGAGATCTCGGCCCACAAGAGGCAGATGGGCCGTTTCACAAAAATGGGCCTTGTTGCAACGGCTAGTTAGACGTGAGGCGGAACGGGACAACGGTCATATTACCGACCGTTGTTACTCCTCTCCACCACCATGGCTTCCCTTTGTGCTACTCCACTTTTAAAGCAGCCTCAACCCCACCCCCCTCCTCCTCCTCCTCTCTCTCTCTCTCTCTCTCTCGTCTCCGACGATTACGCGCAAGCAAGCAGCGCGACCATGGAGACGCCCCTTTCCACCAGGAGGATCACCCGCTCCATGGCCAAGAACGCCGCCGCCGACTCCAGGGCCAAGGCCACCACCCCGAGGGACGCCGCCCACCAGCGCCCCGCGCTGCACGACATCACCAACGACTCCCCCATCGTCGGCCTCGCCGCCGCGGGCCTCCACACGCCGGCCTCCACCGCCGCCAAGACCCGCCCCAGGCCCCGCCGCACGCCCGGATCCGGCGAGGCGCTCCTCCGCGGCCAGGTCAAGACGCTCCTCCAGAAGGTCGACGAGGACGCCTGCGCCGCCCCCTCCCCCGTCGTCCGCATCCACGCGCTGCTCGGCGTCGCCAGGTCGCCCGCCCACCTGCTCGCGCCCACGCCTGCCAACACGCCGCTCCTCGCCGCCGCCCCTCCTCACGCCTTCACCATGACAGCGCCATGCGTCCTCGAGGAGGAGGACTTGCTTCGCAAGCTGCAGGTACGCAACCTAATTCGTCGTCTGTTGATTCCCACCATTATTTCTTTTCCTTCTTTTTTTTAGATAATGGATTATTTATTTTTCCTTCTGTTCGATCAATCATTTCTCGTCAGGAAATCCAATTTGTATGTGTCTTTTTCTTACACGAAATTGTTGTTCTAGCCTTCGAGGGGACAACCTTTAATTTCCTGAGTTGAATGTCTGAATTCAGAAGATTCAACATATCCGTGCACCCAAACCTCCAAGATTAATTCTTTTCAAGTTCTTTAGTCCGGTATTACTACATAGGGCGCAATTCTGTTCTTTAATCATGCGTGCAATTGTTCTAAGATAACAATTGGTTTCCTGACTTGCTGCATTCCAAATAGATTCGACAAAAGGATTCAGAAGATGCTAATATCATCTCTTCATTATTACTAATGAATATCTTTGCTTATTGCTGATCTTACATTACTTGTAACACTTGCTCTGCATTGCGTAATGCAGATTTTGCAATGACATTTGTCAGGTGTTAGTAGTATATACAGTACAAAATTTTCTGTTTCACTAAACCTGCCCAAATGTGCTTGACTGCTTGTGATGCTGAATCGCCAATGTTGTAGCCTTGATCAGTCAGCTTGTTTAGTTATCGTTGCACTTGGTTTTGAGCTGCTTTGCTCCCTCTGTCGCGCAGGTCATTGCAGCTGCCCTGCCGCCGCCGCCGGCGGCTCAGGCAGAGGAAAACCTTGGGGAGTGCAACCGTGCACTGGTGTTCGAGGACTCTCCGGGAAAATCGGGCCTGTCCAATGCAGGGTCAGTGGTGTCGTCGTCCCTTGTGTTCCAGGACAGCAGCAGCGACAGATTACCGGACGACGACAGCTCATCGGCCTGGTCCATTCAGGTCAATGCCAGCTCGGAGAAGGGCGACGAGGACACGTTCACTGAGCAAGAAGAGGAGGAGGAGTGGCCAACAGAAGATGATGATGATGATGATGATGAGTGCTTCGATGATCTGTGCGAGGGGATGAGCAAGATGTCTGTGTTTGGCAATGAGGAGCAGGAGAAGGAAGAGAAGAAGGTTGGGCTGCCTGCGTTCCAGGGGAAGCACACCAGGTTCATCTACGACAGCGACGGCGAGATGGAGAGGGAGGACGTGGCGCATGTGCCGGTGGAGAACTGCACCATGGTGCTGAGGGGCCTGCCGGTGCCGGAGGGGAAGCATCTCCGCTTCCACGAGGAGGAGGAGGAAGAGGAATAGGAGGCCTCTCTCTCTCTCTCTCTCTCTCACTCCCTGACAAAGTGATACACATTCAGGGAGAAGAATCCAAGCAAGAAAACATTGCTAGCTTCTTTTGTTTTGGTCTGGACAGACACATTCAGTCTGCTGCAATATAATGCCTCTTTTTGTGTTTCGGTTCATGTTTCAGTTCTTCTGAATGCCTGATGAATATTACAACTGAATAATGCAATGAAATGTTCCAGTACTTGGTGCCTCTGAAATGTCCATAAGGCAACTTAACTAACTAATCTGTCAAGTGATTGCAGTTTGTTCAGTTGCGCGTGCTTCAGTCCTCCTTCGTTTTTCAAAAGGAGAAGAAGTTCAGTCCTCATTTGCGCACCAAAAAAGAATGGTTCAGTTTCTGTTTGCTACATGGCGCATTCCTGTTTGGAGAGCAATTTCTTTCCTGGTCCAATTGGAACCCTCTGCTAATTTTCTTTTGGTCTGGACAGACACATTCAGTCTGCTGCAATAGATCGCCTTTTGTGTTTCGGTTCGTTCATGTTTCAGTTCTTCTGAATGCCTTATGAATGTTAGAACTGAATAATGCAATGCAATGCAATGTTCCAGTACTTGGTGCCTCTGCGATGTTCATAAACGACTTGACTATAAGTGATTGCAGTTTCTTCAGTTGGGCGTGTTGCGTGTATGTCAAAGATTCAGTCCTCATCATCATCTGCCCACAAAAAATAGTCAGTCCTCGTCATACTTGAGGAGTTATGATGCCATCCGTTTGCTGCCTGGCCCGTTCCTGTTTTGCAGAGCAATTTCCTTCTTGGCCCAATTGGAATCCTTCGTTAATTTAGTTAAGCATCTGGGGGACTTTTAGACATTATCGGAGCTGATACTGGAATGTGGAAACTATCTGAAGAAAGGAGAAATCAGTAAATTGATGAGGCGATAGAGATATTATACTTCACTTCAGGAGCGAAAACGACATGCATAGTCGTTGACTGTCATTTTGCCTTGTTTGGCTTCGTTTCTTTGCTCTCGCTTGGCGCTGCCTGCCAACATCAGCTCAGTTTGCCTGCTAATTACGTCTTTACAAACTTATGTTCATAAAGAAACCCTATTATGTCTTCACAGAAGCTTGTTATTCCCGCAGTTTTCCACAAGTTAGGTATTAATCTTCAAGAAAAACAAATGCCCTCTTCTGTATTCAATCTTGAGCTCAGGAGAAGACATGGATAGATTATTGGATGTGAGCATGCAACAGCTGGCCGATGTCAACTTAATTGGTTGATGTAAGGAAGCATGTTTCGTTTGGACAAAAAGGAAAAATTATGTAAGCAAGCATTATTCTCGAGAGATTATTAAATTTGTCTAGCTTGTTCCGTTCCATTTCAGAAATAGAACCAATCTCCATAGCTTGACGTTTAGTTTATGTACTGGCTTTGGCATATATCCTAATTAAGCTAGCTTGTGAACTATTCCCTCAATTTCAGTGTATGACTACGTTCAGTAAAAGAAGTAACGCTTCCCTTAATTTGATATCAAGATGTCCCTATATGCATACAGATACTCCTATACTGTATTCAATTTAATTAAGCGAGCTTGTGAACTATTCCCTCAAGAAGCAGTACTTGATGATTGTTATGGTTGTCGGTCTACGGCTATTCCACTATCAAGTGGCAATAGCTTTGACGGTTTTGGACTCCAAATTCAGCACGCGGAGGATATCTGGTCATCTGAACATGCAATTGCAGGCATCGAAGTCTGAAGCCTGAAGCGCGTTGAAGTGCCCTCTCCCTCCGGCATGCTGATGGCGCAGCGCGTACAAGAGATTAGTAGTTTGGTTAACGTTTGAGTAAATTAAGACAAGCACCTGTGGAAAGTCTCACTGAATAAACTGAGGAAGAAGGCATATCCGATGGCGATGCTTGCTCAATACTTCAGTCTGGTGTGTGTTTCTGGTGCAATTTCACTCAATTAATTTGATTTACAGGGGTTCAGCAAATGAGCAAACGAACAGAAGCTCTGAAGTTTTGGACACCTGCTATTTTGCAACTACTGTGCTGTGGTATTCACCATGACGGGTGGCAAGTTCAAATATGTGAGAAATAATAGCCGGCATGAAATGGAGTGCCATGACGAACATATAGTCCTTTGGTTTGATATGAAAATAAACTGTAGTCATCATCCACAGAGAGACAACGCAATTAGTTCGTGACTGGCTAGAGTGTTAGACGCAAGCAGATGTTGAGAGGTGGACCATATCAGGTACGGGCCAAAGACAATCCATCTAGATTGTTGAGTTGTTAAGTTTTTTTAGTTTTTTAAAAAAAGAGTGTTGAGCTGTTGACTCACCGGACAGAAAACGAATGTGGCATTTTTGTTATCCATTTGGAAGCCCAGATAACTTTGGGAACTTTTTTTTCTCTTATCTTGCTGAGACGGTAGAACTTGCGAAGTGCTGATGAGAATTGAGATCACTGCAAAGTTAGTGTGGAAAAGTTTCTTTTTTTTTTCTTTGTAGACAAGGAGTGAGAAGTTAATATGGAAAAGTTTAGTTCGGAGAAGACGAGTGAGAAGTGAGAACAGAGAGGGCGTGTGGGCGAGGCGAGTTGAAATGAGCAGCAAACGGGAGTAGCAGCAGATTCCCTTGCCGTCCCCTCTGGCTGCCACTGGATTAGTAGTAGTGCAGGTGCAGGGCCCCAAAAGTCAAGAAAAAAAAACCAACTTGCAGCAGCTGCCTCACTTCGTCTTCCCCTTCCGTGTGCATCCCGGCCTCCTCCTCCTCCTCCCCTCCGCCCACGCCAACCAACCGAACCCACCAATCCGCCGCGCCCATGCCCTCCCCTTCCTCCCAGGGCTACGACTAGCTCACCGCCGCGCCCAATCGGCCTGGCCTGCTAACTGCTCGCTCCCTCCGCGGATTCCGCCGCCCTCCTCATGGATCGCACCACCAGCAGCAGCAGCAGCAGCAGCAACCCGCACCTCGGCGTCAACAAGCTTGGCCGCAACATCCGCAAGGCCACACCGCCGCCTCCGCCGCAGCAGCCGCCCGCGCGCCCGCCGCAGCCGCAGCCCCAGGTCTACAACATCAGCAAGAACCAGTTCCGCGACATAGTCCAGCAGCTCACCGCCGGCACCCCCGCCCTGCCGCCGCCGCCGCAACAGCCCCCTCACCGCCCGCTGCCGCCGCAGCACCAGCAGACCAAGCCCCCCTCCATGCGCCTCCAGAAGATCCGCCCGCCCCCCATCTCCACCCCCGTCGCGCGCCCCCCGCCCGTCCACAACCACCAGATCCCCAACCCTAACCAAAACCCCGCCTTTCACCGCCCACCGCCGCCGCAGCCCATGCCCATGCCCATGCCCGGGCCTCCCGCCTGGGCTGACTCCCCGGTCTCCGCCTACATGCGCATCCTCGAGAATTCCCTCCTCAGCGCCACCCCGCCAGGCGCCGCGGCTGCCGCTGCCGCTGCTGCGGCGGCGGCGGCTGGAGCGGCAGCAGCTACGGGACAGGCCCCTCCACACCATCCTCACCCCCCACCCCCGCCGCCGGTGCCGTCGCCAGGGATACTCCCCTCACCGAGCGGCTTTCTCAACCTGCTCTCGCCGACGCCCAGGTCGCCGTACCCGCTACTATCGCCGGGATTCCAGCACCCAGGGCCGCTCACGCCCAACTTCCCTGCGCTGTCGCCGCTGCCGGGCACAGGGATCCTAGGTCCAGGGCCCATGGCTCCTCCGTCGCCTAGCCTCTGGTTCCCGCAGTCGCCGTCAGGACTGCTCTCCCCTTCGGGGTTCTTACCAATTCTGAGCCCACGGTGGAGAGAGATGTAGTGCAGGTCGCTCCCCGCAGCGCAGCAGAAGCTCCCGTGAAGGCCGCCGTGTAACATTTGACGCTAGGGATGTAGCTACTGTGAGGGTGAATTGGTTGCTGCTGCCCGGAGTTGGGCACAGGTGGGTTGTAGCTTCGGACACTACTATTTGTTGCTCTTACTTACTGCTTGTGTGATTAGTCGATCAGTCAGTCAGTGTATAAGGTGGATGCTCATATATTTGTAATTGTATAACTGGGAAAGTTTTTAATTCATTCACTTTTCTTAGCTGCAAAAGCCGGACAACAAAAACTGGGCATGTTGTAGTTTAGATTCTTGAGTGATTAGGCTTGAAACATGTAATTGTAAACCTTTAGTTCATTAAATATTAGCCCTTTATCACTGTTATTTTGCTCATGAGCGCTGTTTGGTTACCTACTCTTGAGTAGAGTGTTTGCCCTACCTTTTTCTTCCTAAGAGAGAAACTAACTTTTTAGACATCAGCTTGACAGGAAGATCAGCAAGTTGTCTTATTCGTACCAAAAACTATCAGGGGAGAGTTGAGGTTTTGTACATCACTGTTTTCTCTATCACTTTTTGAGTGTTTGCTAGATATACTGATATATGAGATGAAGGTTTCTCTTTTACTCGGTTTGGTTCTATGGAATTAATATTCCTCATCGCAAGTGTGTCATGCACATCTTTGCATTATGGTAGATACTGCAGCAGTGTTATTTTCGAATTTGGAAAATGCCACAATGTGAATCATGTTAGTCTTCTGACGCATCCATGGAGCTTGACAGGCTTGGTTGCGTATCCATGGTGGAAAAGTATTGGCTACTGGTTTCTGCCGGGGGCATACCTTTTCCATTGCAGTTATTAGCATCCAAAAATATCCATTCATAAGGCAACATTAGTCCATACACTTTTCTGTATGAATGGGGAATACACTGATATACCATGTATACTCTTGTATGCTTAGCTGGTTCATTTTCTCATGTATCTACAATGTGTGAAGGACCTAAACGTTATGCAACACACTACTCATCATATAGCTTCTGATTGAAGTTTTCATATGTGCAAAAAAAATAAATTTGATATTTCTTGAAATGGTGTGGTTGATGTGTATTGTACTGTGCATCCCAGAAATGCTAGTGCTTTTGCAAGTGGGAATTCCCTGGGCTATCTGAATTCTCTTCTAGGTTCTGGCCTCCAAGTTATGTGGCTTATTATAGTTTGCTAGGAATAATATGACATCTCCTTCTGGATCCCTGGCCATGTAATGCTAAAGCAGGGAATAACCAAACGGTGGTTCATACTGTTCTGTAAGCAATCAGTATTCTTCGTGCACCTCATGTCTTTGTAAGTTGAAGCGTATTGTTGCAATCAGTATCTAGTTTCATGGTGTAATGTCATGATAATTTGGGAACAAGGCATTTCCTGCATGTGTATCTATGAAAATGTTTGACTAGGCTGTATCTATAAATGCCTGATTAGGCTGGCCCTGGATGGATGGCCATGACATGCTTCTTGTTGAAGCTAGAGCAGCTACCAGAAAACAAAACCGTTGCTACATTGTGATACTGTTGCATTCTTAATCAAGGATAAAAACTTTAACGTTTGTATAGCTTTTCTATGGCTTTTGTCTGGGTTTTGTGGGTCCATGGTGTACAAGCAGTCACCTTTGCTAACAGGGTGTTTGATTCAGCTTATTGCTTGTGGCTTTTATCTTAATTTTCGTTAGTACGTTTTTCAAAATGTAAAATGGTGTGTTTTTTATAAAAACTTTCTATATGAAAGTATCTTAAAAAATCAAATAGATTTTTTTTCAAGTTTGTAATAATTAATACTTAATTAGTCATGCGATAATAATGTTTCTCATTTTACGTACGGCTTATAAGGCACGGCAAGAAGCTGAATCAATATGCATGCAAGGAGTCTTATGCTGGATTAACACAAGTAGATAGCCTTTCCATTTTCTTTCACCTGTTTTAAGGAAATATATATTTCCCAATTTTCTGTCTTGAAGAAATTACCATAGGCACTTTACTTTCCATATCAAACACCGTTGCTTTTCCTGTTGTTTCTGGTTTGTATCCAAGAATATTTGTTTTAGGGTTCTTTTTTTAGCATAGTTTACCATGGTGACAGAAGTGATATGTAATGAGCAATCTGTCTATATTTATTTTTGAAGATTTCTGTTGGTTATCTGGTGTGCCAATCATGTTGGATAGCTGCAAGCGTTATATTTTATGAATTTTTAATGTAAAGCCTGGTTTGTTTTGGTTTCGTTGTAGAAGAAATATGTTTATTCATATACAGATGCATTATTAGTTTTGGTCGATTATATGTAACAAGATCGATCATGGTAGCTTGCTAGTGCTTAGCGATCGGCGTGGAGAAGAATACTAGGCTTTCCCAGGTCAGCCGAAAATTTCGGCAATTACGTAGGCATTTCTGCAGTCAAGCAAGGAACCGAAATGACGTGGCAAATTCCTGTTTACTTTAATGCTTTTGCCGGGGGCCGTGGACGGTTGACTTGGAAATGGGCCAGCAAGCTCATCTGGCAGTGCTTCACTTGCTGCTGCTGGATCTGGTCAAATCAAATCTGGATCGAATTCACTCATTCAGCTTACAGCGTGTGACGAGCAAACTCTATTGACCAGGCACCACTTGCCTGCCTAAGTAGCTTAAATGATGCTCTTATAAGTGGCTGTCACCATCACCATGCACCTTGTTTTTCCTTTTCTTTTCTTTTTTTTTTCTCACTTTGTTCTTGTGGAAAATTAAAGTCGGCGTGCTCTTTGCAATTTGCAAAAGAGAACGGAGAATGTGACAAAAGGCAGGCACATAGAGATGATGATGATGATAGTGATGTGGTTCCAGTCCACAAACCGGCCTGTATCCATCTGCCTCCTGCTGCTATGCAACGTCTGCTTGATCGCCTGCTCTGCTGGTATGTTGTTCATTTGTTTTTTTGTCTATTTCGCAACCAACAATTATCTACTCCCTCTGCTCTGTCTCAAAAAGAATTAAACCAGTCTTTGTTCAACTTTATAGCCAGGAATTATTATTATTATTTTTTTAAGGGAGGGAGTATCTATCAGTGCTACTGCTAAGCTACCAGTACTCGCAGTATTTGATTGCTGATCGATGGATGATTAATCCATCCATGCTCTGTGCAGAACAGGAGTGGACGGAGACGGACCACCCATCTGCATCATTCCGGTGGCCCAGATCGATAGATGATGAGAAAGACAAGTTGATTACTGACCTTTCAAAGACAGCCTCATCCGGCTCGCAGAAATCTTTGACCTGGACTGGTACTAGATTCTGCAGCCGCCTGATGCATCCAATCCAACGGTAACAAACTGATCTTTTTTATTTTCATTTCATTTTATTTTGTTATGCATGATCACACTGGACGAACATTAACGATTTTAGATTTAAATTCTGCTAGCACATCCGACTTGACATAGACATAGCAGTCAGGAACAATACAAGCATTAGATAGTAGCAGGTGTGATATTTAGCAGCAAAATGGGTGATTTCTGGATTCAGAGTTTCAGGCACTGGACATAGATACAGGTAGCTGCTATACATTTATGATTCACTCGCAAAACCACTCAATCGTACAAATTAACGAGCCTAACATTAGTTAAAAAAAATAACCTGAAGATATATGGAGCAGTTGGTAGGAAAAGAATGAGCTTTTAGCGTAGGGTGCATGTAGTTCGAGTTAAGATAGTAGCTAGGACTAGGAGGCATGATTGTTCAGCTTGGTGAAATGAGCTTTCTTCTTGAGCAGGCTCCCGAATTTCTTCAGCAAGGCCTTCTTCTTCTTATGGTTGCCGTGCTGCTCCTTGTTAAAAGACGACGTCGGCCCATGTATCAGTAGTCCATTCATCTGGTCTACTGCTGCATCGTCTCCCTGCGACTCGATCTCGTCATCGTCGCTTGA
This sequence comes from Oryza meyeriana var. granulata, assembly GCA_003991445.1. NCBI lineage: Eukaryota > Viridiplantae > Streptophyta > Magnoliopsida > Poales > Poaceae > Oryza > Oryza meyeriana. The sequence goes on from RYFJ01000589.1 coordinate 42,812, forward strand.
CTCGATATCATCGTCGTCCCTATGCTTGCTTATGTCATTTTCTATGATCTTGCTGTTCTCGAGAATGTTAACCTCCACTGCTGACGCCTCCTCCTTTCCATGTGTCATCTGCTGTTGTTGCTTCATTGTCTCGGCTTCGACGTGCTTAATCTCATCCTCTTGGGCTCTCCTGTTGCTGCTGTTCACATCATCTCGCACATTATCCATGGGCGAGCAGATCATCTTCAGGAACATGTTGTGCTGCTTCTCTGGGCTCCTGATAGCTACTCCATTAGCTGAGTACTCTCCTGCTAACTTCCTAGCTGTGGCGGTCTCTGCAACCAGTGAAGAGAGCTCATCAATCTTCGCTTGAGCAGCGGCTTCTCTCGTCCTCAGGCTGTCATTCTCTCGTGCAATGATCACTAGCTCCTTCTCCTTCTCCACCAGCGTCTCCTTCAACCGTAGGCTGCTGATTTTCTCTTCTTCAGCAGTCAGGTTGGCCTCGGTGATCTTGGACTCGAGCAGCATCAGCTTGGTCTGCAGCTGCACCTTGTCATCCTTGGCAGCATTTGCTTCGTGCTCTGCAGCTTTCAGTGATCCCAGCAATGTGTCCATTTCCAACTTCATCAGCAATACCTTGGATTTCTCAGTGCCTTTTGCAGCCTCTTCTTCCTCGGCTTTCCTCGCTGTCGCCTCTGCGAGTAGCTTTGAGAGCTCGCTGGCCTTTGCCAATGCGGCCATCTCTCTAAGCCGCAGGTCAGTGACTTCATTGTTCAGAGCAAGCACTTCGTTCTCCTTGATAGACAGGAGGTCCTTGAGGTGTACCGTGCTCCCGGACTCATCGGCTGTTTGTTGAACACTTACACTAGTAGAAGAGATGCTACCTTCTGATGTGCTGAGTTCAAACTGTTCCAGTTTATCAAGCAGCTGGGTTCTCTCTGCCTTGAGCTCCTGCACCTGCTTCTCTGCAGCTCCAAGTGACACCATCAGACTGCTCATCTCTGACTTGACAGAGCTCATTCCTTCGTCTGATCTCTTGATCATTTCTACAAACCCGGCCTCTTTAGATGCCCACTCATCTTGGGAAATCTTCGCCTCTGAACCCAGCTTCTCAACTGTCTTCTTGAGGCAGGCAACCTCGTAGCTGGATTCATCAAGCATTGACTGGTATCTGTCTTGTGCATTCTTCATCTCTGCCTTGAGTTCTGATATCTGAATCTGTGCACTGTCTAGCTCAGCCTGCTTTGCCAGGACACGTTCCTTGGCTTCTCTTGCTTCTGATGACACTACGCGCAGCGCAGCCGCTAAATCTTCGACGGCTTTCTTGGCCTTATCCCTCTCATCTCTGGCACCGTCAAGCTCCTGCTGAAGCTTGATCTTGTCATGAGAGAGCATGCCAACCTGCGTGCTCACCGTCTTCTCGCTGGTGACAACCTGCTGATGTGCTTCGCTCAGCAGCTTGTGTTCAGAGCTCAACCTATCAATGGTGGCCTGCAGCTGATGTGCCTCCTTGGTTGCAATATCGAGGCGCCTGTTCGTCTCCAAGAAACCCTCCTTGTACTCGCACGCTTCCTTCTCCAAGGAAGCCACCTTCTCCTTGAGCTGGACAACCTGGGACTGCTCGTGTTGCAGCATGGATTTGCATTCCTCGAAGCTGCTCGTCAATGACGCGAGTGAGTCCTCGTTGGATTTGTTCAGAGAGGAGAGTTCATCGAGGCGAGCTTGAAGCGACTGTGCCTTCGTCTTCCACTCCTGCGCGGACTGGTTGGCGTCGGCCTCTGCCCTCTTGGCGTAGGCGATGTCAACCTTGAGGCCATGGAGCAGCTGCTCTGCTCGGCCAAGCTCCTCCTTTCGAGACGCCTCTGCGTTCTGGAGCTCGGCTCTTAGCCCGGAGGCCTCGGACTCCAGCTTGGCAGCGTTGGCGTCGGCGATCTGCACAGCCATTGCCAGTTCATCCTTCACCCTGTCGAGCTCGGAGGCGAGCTCGGCGCGGCGCTTGTCGATGGCGTCGCACCTGGCATTCCACTCTTGTTCTTTCCTCTGGGTCAGGTCGATGGCGAGCTGCTCCCGCTCGAGGGACTTGAAGCGCTCGAGCTCGAGCGCGTCCTCGGCGGCCCTCTGCGCGGCGAGCGAGAGGTCGAGCTTGGCGTAGGCGTCGTCGGCGAGGCGGCGGGTGAGGGAGAGGTCGTGGAGGAGCTGGGCCTTGTCCCTGTCAATGGCGGCGAGGTGTTCCCGCGCGTTCTTGAGGTCATCCTGCACCGCGTTCAGCTGCGCCTGCAGCTCCGACGACGACGACGACGCCCTCGCGTTCGCAGCAGCAACCCCTCGAGCCTCCACTTTCTGCATTCTCTTCGATCCACATATCGATCGAGAAATCAGTATATGTACTGATGAATCCATTCGTTCATCGATCCACTAGATCGATCGATGAGAATGCATTGGATCGAAGCTGGGTTACGTACGTCGGGAGTGGTGGCCCGGGGAGCAGCGGCGGCCTTGAAGGATCGGCGTTCTGGCGGTGAGGGCTTGGGTATGTCCATGGATGACTTGTCCAGTGCATTGTTCGAAGCAGCAGAAGAAGAAGTCTTGGTTGATGCTGTCGCTGCAGTTTGTCTGACCTGCAGCCTGCTAACTCTAGGCGCAACATGATGAGCCCTGCAGCCAGAGGTGCAGATTACGAGGACGAATCACACACTGACATAGTAGATCATATCATACCATTCTGTAGTTGAGCAAGGAAAGAAGAACACAGTTAAGCAGATCATGGATGCAGGAATTACTTACTTGGGCTTGGATGCCTGCTGCATTGTTGATCTGTTGGCCGGCCGAACAGTTGACAGATTGGAGCATGCAGCAATTAAGCAACGGTGTCTCAATTAATCGTATTCGCTAAAACTTGGCAGCTTGTAAATCAAACGAAATGAAAGATGGAAGCAGGCTATATGACACTCGATCCAGACAGGCAGGATAGTTTGTGATTATGGCAACGTGCGAGGCTGTTCCCGCCGTTTATTAGTTTGGATTATGGCTGGCCACTAAGTACCTACCTATACATTTGTACTCTGATACTATAAGGTAGCTAGTGCCTAAAAGAGCATAGCAGAGTCGTTGGTGCCCAACACTAAACACGACTGGACTGTACCATGCATTCCTTTAGAAACAGACACTTACTGGTGATTATAACTAACTCATGATCATGGGACAGTCGGACACAACTGTATTGTATTGTTTATTGTTTAATTCGTCTCAAATGAATCCGATTAAGGCTGGTTTCGGTACTTACTAGTTCGGCTGGGTTTCTGTCTTGTTTTCTATGAGTACGCTTTTCAAACTATTTAAACGGTACGTTTTATGTAAAAATTTTCTATACGAAAGTTTATCAAAAAACCAAATAGATCCATTTTTAAGTTTGTAATACTTAATACTTGATTAATTATGCACTAATGATTTACCTCATTTTACGTGCTAGATTAAGCTCAGCTGAGGTTTGCACATTAGGCCGAGCTACTTTTTCAATTCTCCATAAGCACGCTTCCCGAACTGTTAAACGGTACGTTTCATGCAAAAGTTTTCTATATAAAAGCTTCTTTAAAAAATTAAATAAATTTATTTTTTAAAATTTATAGTGGTTAATACTTAATTAATCATATACTAATAACATTTCGTGTTTTACGTGTGGCAAAAAAGCTTTATCTATTTTCAGTTTCGAACGCACCCTAAGTGTCCCAGGCCAAGATAAGCAGAAGACAAGCCCAGTCCAAGGCTCTTTGCTGTAGCTGACTGGGCTGGGCTGGGCTTCAAGTGTAAGCAAGAAAGGAAAAGGAGTTGGAGGCCCATCATCTAGTACTCCTAGTCATGGCTGTGTCTGAGTCCACTCCTTAGTGGCTAAGCTAAAGCACTAGTAGAAAAACTGACTCAAGAATCAAGAATAGAAACCTCTAATAAACAAGGAAAGAAGAAGAAAGAGGGAGGTGGGGAAGCAAAGGATTTGAGCTTGGATTCCTCCTCCGATCCAAGGGAAGGCAATCCGATCGTCTAGTTCGTCGATCGCTGCGCTGCAGGGGAGATGTGGGTGGAGATCCTGTGCGGCCTCTTGGCCTACAAGATCATCCGCCGCGTCTTCTTCGCCGACTCCGACGACCCCGCCCACCTCGCCGACCTCGACTCTGCCCACTCCGACCTCTGCTTCGCCCTCGCCTCCAGGTCCCTTGTCTCCCGGCCCCCTTTCCCTCTTCCCCCGATGCCCTAAACCCTATCCTGCTTTCTCCAGGCTCGAGAAGCTCTACTCCGCCCGCTGCTTCGTCGGCCTCCGCATCCCCGACCCCGACGCCGGCGAGCGCCAGCATGTAGATATCGTCCTCCTTACCAACAGGTATCTGATCGCCGCCGATCCCTCTGCTTCCGTTTCTCCCCCTATCCCCCGCATTACTTGTAACCCTACACCCCCGGCATATTTGGATATTCCTAGTACAAATTGTATTTGCTATAAAACTCTTTGCGTTTATTCCAGATATAGTACAATTGTATGTCCAGATTCCTTACACGGCTGTAGCACCGCTCTACCGCACAGCACTAGAACTGATCAATCTACACAGACCTTGACTCCTATAATTTGCATATTTACAGTACTACAATTCATGGGTCAACTTGTGCATTGCATTGTGTCATCCATGTTTAATTACTATGGAATATCGCTTTGTGGTGCAACCAACGTTAAAGCATTCTTTGCTCAACAGGGAGGTGATGGTTGTGGCTATCCACAACATTTCTGGTTTCGTCGAGGTTGATAAGGATGGAAACTGGACTTGTCCCAGTGACAAGAAGCACAAGCATGATGTTATCCCAAACCCGGTATGCCATTTTTTTTCTGTACCTCATTGCAATTGCCTGTTCTAGTAAGGTGCCACATATATTGCAACTGTTGTTTTTGTGCGGTGTTGATTGTGGGAGGGGACAAGTGTTGGCAACATACATAATTAGGCTCTGTTTGACATTGTGGTGGATTATGGTAATCTCATTTGGTGCCACTGGTTTTAGACATCTTGGCATTTGGCAAATTGGTCTTCTTTTTATCTATGTTGCAAACGATAATAGCATTACGTTCTGAAAATATGGAACAGTTGGATAGCATATTTTGTCTAACCTTAATTTGATCTATAAAAGAAACTATAACAGTTATAAGTTTTCATTTCCAGAGCAACTTTGAAATTGAGCACAGCAGAACACAACCACAAGCTGAGCCTTATTGCCTTAATGATGTTAACATCATTGCCCAGTGAGGCATACAATGTTGAACTGCTGTACAGATTCTATCTCATGGTGATAATGCTTCGTATCCAATACGTCTGTCGATAAACTTTACACCTTTTAGTCCCTTGCTATTATTGTCCTCCAAATCATAAAATCATGCTCATATCAGATCAGAAACTGATGATAGGAAATTCAGTGTGCACACTTGATAGCCACTTTTGTTTTGTTTGCTCTGTTGGATGTTCATATGTTACTGGTTTGGAAGAATCTTACTGGATTGAGTTGTACTATTGCTCATGGTTTCTTGCATTTGTTCTGTAGGTACTACAAGTGAACAGACTGGCTGCCAATCTTCAATCATACTTGGAGCAGAGGGGAGCAAAACTGCCTGATGGTCATATAACCGGAAGGGTTGTACTGCCAAATCCCAACTGCAGGTTAGTTCTCTGTATGAAGTTGTGTTTGTTTGTTCTTTGTGGTTGTACTTGCAGATCTTTCTGTTTGTCTTTTTTTATTTTTAAGTTCTAACTATCTAACAAGTGCTCCACCAGGCCTTCATATGCCATCACCCTTCAACCAGAGGTTATCTTGTACGATCAATGGAAAGATCTCAAGGCAGACTCCAAGGGTGGGCTTTCGACATGGATTAAAGGTGCATTCAGTGGAAGCAAAGGTGACATGCAAGATTTGTTACGCCAAAATCTACATTTCATTCTCAGCACATCACCTATGTGGGACAGGTAAAGCATATAACCATAAACACTTCTAAATGAATAGTAATTGAGTTGCTACTTGTTAGTATGTACTGTTTTGCACAAAAAATGTAGAGGCTCAGCCGCTCAGGTCAAACTTTTATAGTTGATCTTTCCTTTGCAGGCTGGAACTCAAAGGGGACAGAAATATTCTCGGTGAATTCATTGAATTCAAAGGCAGGCACGATGATATTCAGGCCTTGAAATGTCTGAAGAGATCAAAAGTTAGCCGATTCATAGTCCAGAAATCAACTCTTTTTGGAGGTTTTGGTAGGTTTTCTGCACTATACATTCTTCTTGTTCTGTTTGCGAAGCACTTCTGTGAAGGGTATGGATTGTATAACACTCTAGGTTGTCAAAAAATGCATTTGTTTCATGGACTTTCTGGTAGCTATGCTAGTACAAAAGGAAATAAGAAATGAGAGATCAACTGATATGCATGCTTATTGATGTCATGTATTCACTCATACTTGTAAAACAAAAGGAAATTTATAAAATATTAAAATTCAGTGACAGCCAATTCTGCTCTCAGAGAAATTTATAGTTGGCTCGATTGACTTATTACATTTACCTGGTCGGTTTGTTGTTATGCAACGCAGGTCGGTCAAGAGTGCAAATATTGTATTCACCACGAGATTATCATGCTGAAGGAACTTCGTCTTCTGAATGGAAAGAGATACCCGTGAAGCAATACACAGAGATTCTTTTTCAGCCATTGCACTCGAAAAAAGTTAAGAAGTTCAAGCTGTCAAGTGTTGCTTCTGTGACACTGAGTGCTTAGTAAGTTGCAATTTTATCCGGGTGTACTTCCCTCTTGCACCAGTATATACCTTCCTAGGCTTCTGTCTATGCTCCCCAGTGAAAGTTTGTCTTGGTGTTTCTGTACATCAACTTGTACTTGCTTTAAGGTGTCAGTTAGCATGAAATTAGAAAAATAACGAATGATTGAGTATGCCTCTTATCGTTGTGATTTAGTTGCGTATATGTGTCACTGGAATGAGAATCCCTATCTCTGCACAGTATTGCTGGTGCCGGTTTGTAGGTCTAGTTTCTTTCCAAATCTATGGGCTAGGATTTGAGTGGTCATCTTCTCTTCTCCGGACCCACCTCGTTGATGCACAAGATGGACCTGGAACATTTCTTTGCTGGCCATGTGTTTTTAGTCTATGCATTGATATAGCATCAAGAAAATCGTGAACTTGTCAACCGAGTGATGTTGTGTTGGGACTTATGGGAAAGGACAGAAAGATAAGGGGGATGTTTCCAATGCTAGATGTATCTGACTGACTAGTGTCTCCGTCAGAGTTCAACATGATTGTTTTCGCCATTCCATGGTTTTTGTAGGTGTTGGTGATTTTGACCGCTTTGGATAGCGTTCGGAATTACCAACACCTACAAAATTATTTTCCATCTACCACCATATAGGGTGTAGGAAGTTTGTCAAAGCTCTGGTTAAACGGAACGAATGCATTAAAACTGATGTAAAACTTTATCTTTCTCGTCCCTTCAAGCCTCAACATATCTCCATCACACACAAAAAAAGAGTCGTGCATGGACACAGCAGCAAATATATTTTCCTAGTGTTTCACCCTAGGGATTTTCTTGGTATATAAATAATCATTCAAATGATCTTACACTCGGTAAGAATGGAATACATGTGGCAGCTTGGCCATGTACAACCTGTACATTTGACCAACCAAATTTCCCTCCCTTTTGAGGAGAAAGAACAGAGAGAGAGAGAGAGAAAAAAAAAGAGCAGTACATGTCTAGTTGCACGTGTGATATAAAATAAAGGAAGGCAATAGTGATGATATCCCCTAATTTATGTCCCCGTATATGCCGCTGGCGAACTCCAGCATGAGTTTGTTGAGCTTCTTTGTGTGGATCCTCTGTGGGATCACCTTGAGCTCATCACTGCATTTGAAAACAACCAAAAAGATACTCCATATTAATTAATTGATGCAAAAAAATGGATAGTCCATATCCATATTAAACATTGCGAATGATGATGAGGAACCTGGGGGGCGCAGGGGTGCGTGGCGAGGAGGGGGAGATGAGCATCTGGGCGAGCTTGGCTGCGTCCTCCGGGCGGCAAACGACATTGTTGAAGCAGAGATAGCGGCCAAAGGCGGTGGGGCACTCGTAGGCGGCGATGTGGGCGTCGGCGAGGAAGTCGACGTCGACGGTGACGAGGACGCCGTGGTCGTACATGTCGGGTGCCCCTTTGAGGTAGGGGTGGGCGGCGGTGAGGCCAGGGCCGGTGAGCAGGCCGGCGTTGATGGCCACCATGTCCACTCCTCTGTCCATGGCCAGGGCCCATGCCGTCTTCTCCGATAGCGTCTTGGCCAGAGCGTGCCACAGCTGCAACACAAAAAAAAGAAACACACGCATCGCGGGTCACTGTGCAATTCTTTTCTTCCTAACACAATTCATCAACAAGCTAAGCTGCTAGTAGGATTGGATGGCTGTCTATTCCCAGATCCAATAAACAAGCAAGTTAAATTAAAGGAACATCTAAATATCTGGTATCTACTAAACAAAGGGGTAACATAATTTCCCAGATCCAATAAACAAGCAAATTAAATTAAAGGAGCATCTAAATATCTGGTAGTATCTACTAAAACAAAAGGAGTAGTATATAGTAATGAAGAAAAGCAGAAAAGGGCCGGCTTGGGATATTACGTGTGATCGTTTTCTGTAGGTGTCCTAATCCAAACAGCTCAAGAGTCGCACTCATTCATTCGACATACAATGCGTGTTCATCCTCTTTCTCTTGTCTTGGCGCAGCCGCAGCCACACAGACGGACAGCCCTCACTCAGGTTTGGACGACCTTTTGTTGCAGTCAAGACTCGCTATTTTCTTCTCTTGGACGCCTGAGTTGGCCTTCTCCTTCCTTTCCGATACATCAGGCGAAGCAAAGACTTGACATATTCAGAAGCCACTAGCTTATGCTGCTTTTGCTTTCTCAAGGTCTTTTGGTTTGTTGTTGAACCCACTTGCATGCTCGCTTTTAGATGGGCTTTTATTAGTGTTGTTCAATACAAGAGGGAGGTTGGTAAAATGGAGAAACTTATTTATTTTTTTTAAGACGATGATGAGGTTTATGTGAGTGAATTGCACACTTTGTTGTACTAGTAGCAGTAGTAATAGCGAAAAGGGTAGTAATTAATTAAGGTGTACTCATGTACTATCACTGAGCTATTGCCTGCAAATTTGTCACTGATTTTTTATATTTTTTAAAAATGTCATTTGAATTACAGTTCTAATGGTATTTTTGTAATTTTTTTTATGACGGTTTTACAATACCGATTTAAAACGGTGACAAATTTCCAATTGCCCCAATAATATATACCACCAGCCAGCACTGCAGCTAGGCCATAGTACTTACTATACTTGTCGAGTTGAGTAGAATTGGCCGGCATGTATACATGTCGACTGCGTAGAGTACTAGTAGCATTTGTTGTTGGGTGTGGCAATAATAACTAGTTTGTTCAGCTACCAGTCTACCACTACCAGCGCCATTGCCATGCCATTGGCTTGGCTGGCCTGATCAATGACTTGTGTGTATACTGCTATGCCTCTAAATGGATCAGAGAGAGAGAGATACGCATCGGCTTCAACCGATAGGCTTATAAGCCCGAACGTAAAATAAAAAATATTATTAATATATAATTAATTAAGTATTAATTATTAAAAATTAAAAAATTAAATCTATTTGATTTTTTAAGATACTTTTATATAAAATTTTTTATAAAAATATATCGTTTTATATTTTAAAAAACATGCTAACGAAAATGGAGAGAACCTGGCGAACAGCATGTAAATGGATCGGCATCGGCATGGATTGATAATAAAAAGGAAGGGAGTGATACTGCAGGGAGCAGTGTATTGTTGAATGAAAAAAAAAGAGAGAGAAAGAAATACGTGCCTTGAATCTTCTGCAGAAGGTGAGGTCGCTCCAGGTGGTCTCGTCCAAGTCGCGGACGGGGGAGGAGGCGTCATCGTCCTCCGGCTCCGGTTGCGGCCTCCAGACGACGGCGGTGACGGAGGAGTTGAAGACGACCCTCTCCATCGTCTCCGTCTGCGCGCACGCCTCCAGGATGTTGTGCGCCGCTCGCACCTCCGCCTCCACCATAGCCTCCTCATCCTGCTTAGCAGTAGTAAATTTTTTTTCTCTGTCAGTTGAGCATAGTCGTAAATAATTAAGCACCATCAACTCTAGTAATTTCCATAGTAAGCATGTCCATATGCTCCGGCCGGCCGGCCGGTGGTTCGCCGGCGACAGGGCAGAGCATTAATTAATTGACGCGGGAAGGTGGGTAGGACAGGCTTTGGCTTTGGCTTCCTCTGACAATTTAGAGTGCACGCATGCATGCGCCATGGCCGGGCGCAGTTATTAGTCCTTCTCCTCCACAGCTGGAGGTGTGGACTAGTGCCGGAGCAGACTGCACTGTTGCAGCTGGCCAGCTAGCTAGATGGAAGGAAGAGAGGAGGAAGAGGAAGGAGCTAGATAGATGAGCTGTGCCATTAATGAAAGCAACCAGCTCAGCCTTTCTTGTACTTGACAAGGGAAATTAAAGGCCGGCTCTGGTTACTTGCAGTATCGTCTAGTATCCTTGTGTAATTAACCAAGGATTAATTGATTATATCGTGTACCAGATTGTGGAAAGGGAGAATTAAGGTTGGAAGAAAGCAGCTGGTCGATTCTGTAGAGTTAAATAAGGAGGGAATTAACAGAGAAGAGAAAGAACGATAGGACGTACTACGAAGCAGGGGGCGCCGTGTAGAGGGGTGTTGAAGATGGCGAAGAGGCCGGAGCAGCCATGGACGGCGTCGGCGATGGCGTGGTAGTCCAAGGGGTCGGCGCGGAACAGCTTCAGGCCCGGGTGGTGCTCGTAGCCGTCCGTCTGCTGGTAGGTGGCGGCGTGGACGGTGTAGCCACGGCGGAGGAGGCGGTCGACGAGGGCATGGCCGAGCGGGCCGGACGCGTCCATCACGCACACGCTCTTCTCCTTCTCCCTCATGGCCAACAAGCAAAGCTGGAGGAGGAAGAAGCCGAGCGCGAGCGCTTGGAAGTTGGAGCAGCAGGTGGCGATGGACGACCTGATGCACCCAACTCAACAATATATACTCGAATATATGCAGTACTAGGAGAGCAGTAAGCACGAGCTTGCCTGCCTGAGTTATGCAGTAGTAATAGAAAGAGCGCGCGCAGAATTATATTGAGTCGGAATCGGATTTGGTCTTGTTTGTTTCATTCAAAGGGTGTGTTGTGGCAGCCAGCCAACCAACGAAACAACCAAAAACTCCGTAGATATCCGCAACACGAAACAGGAACCCTCGTCAGCCTGCTGCCACCGTTGTTAGTTGGGAGGAGGACGGGCAGATATCGGTTAGCTGCTCGATTCATCCCTCTTCTCTCAATCGCTTCCCTTCCTTCCGATTCATTCGTGGATCCATCATGGTCACAAAATAAGCTCATAAGTTGATTTCTAGCTTTTTGAACTTTATCCTGCCATAAATTGATTTCTACGCTCATCTATTTTTGGTTCATGAATCAAGTAGTTTACTACCTCTTTTCTATCCGCTTACCTATACTGTTTTTTCCTATTAATAATTATCAATTCGTTTTTTTAGTTACTCATAATTTTTTCTCAGGCTATGAAAAATAAAACTATTTTGGCATCAGCCACCCCACCTGGAGCTTTAGGCAGACCAGTAGGTAGCACACGATGTAATTAAGGTGGCCACGTATACTTACGTAGTCCAGCTGATTCATGGACGACGCATCTGCACATGCACCATCCCAACACCATGCAGTAAGATTAGGCTATTCTCAGTGGAGGTTTCATGAGGAGTTTCATGGTAATAAATAACGTGTCACATTAGCAGTTCTAGTGACATGGCAGGGTATTTATGATGAAAGGGATTAACAAAGTTTCATGGGGATGAAACTAGTCCAACCCATTTCTAAGATCTTGGAAACTGTGTGAAACCCCCACTGAGTCAACTTTTGTTTTATCATCGTTGGGATGAAACTCAAGGAGTATTCTCAATGGATGTTTCATGAGAGTTTCATGCAATAATTAAACGCTATGGGTATCTTTGGAAACGGTGAAATGAAACTCTCTATTGAGAGAGGTTGTTTCATTCATAGTTTCATCCTATATGGCGATATTAAAAATAGTGAAGTGAAACACACCACTGAGAATAGCTTTACTGTAAATCTACTCTTAGGAGTATATATGTAACAGCACATGGACATAGTATCTTTAATAAATGGATGCGCATTAGCACAAAACATGTGCCCTGTTAATTTCCTCTTCATTTTCTGCATTCCTAAAATGCTCTTCTTTTTTTAAAAAGAAGTATGCTAAAAAAATAAACCTGTAGTATCATATGTGATCAAATAAGTCATGGATGACCTCACCTCACCACCAGTAAGTCAACTTTCATAGCTAGCTGGTGTGCCAGTCGTGATGACGGAGCAAACAGGAAATCGCTCAAGATACAGTTAGCTAGCGAAGTGCATTAACTAAAAAGCCTCGTGCAGGAAGTTGATCGCTGGCCGCTCTCAGCTCTCTTCTTTTCTTCCTTCTTCCACTATTATTAATTGATGAAAGTATATATATATATATATAATTTGGTCATATATGTTGCAAATGAAAGCAAGATGAAAGGTGGTTTTGGATTCGGCAGAAAACCAAAAGAAAAAAAATGAAGAGAGAGAGAGCTACAGTATCTGAGAAAATCTCGCTCTTTAAATGCATGGCTGCCTCAATGTCTGGTGGGCGTCCATCCGCCCCAACCGCCCGCGTATGTAAAATGCACGTAGGCACAACTACGATGCATTCACCACCTGCAATATATATGATCCGTTGTTTTTTTAAAATATTGTTTTCATGATTTTGCGTGAACATGTACTCGCTAATTCCCTACATAAGTGCTTCTTTACTTTTTAAAATTTGTCCAGCACTAGTTAGATGTGCATATATTGCAATGGAAATAAGCTAGGTACCAATCACAAATCATATCATGTGAAAGGATATAAAGTAATTTAAATCGTGATAAAGAAAATTCATCTTTTGGTACGGTTACAGTGGGGATAAACTATATACCTGTGATAAATCATAAATAAATTCGTCTATCGATGCGGTTACAACTCTACTGCATTAATATTTTCCATCGAGTCAAATCGGTTACGTAAATATATAGCCAAAAAAAACCGTTAGACAAAAAATTGACATTGATTTTTGTATTTATTCCCACTTAGTCTAAAAATATATAAAATAAAATTCATGATCAAAAGATTTTCTCTTAGGAACTTAAAATAATTGTTTGTCACAAGCAGAGGTAATTTCAGTGAGAAGGATGTATTGCTCGACCGAAGCTAGAATTTGATTATCAACAGCCATATCGTATAGAAAATGTATATACAATTCTCCAGAAGGTGAGTAAAAAAGCCATGTACCATATCAGTACCTTTCATTGTAGAATGAACAAACATATAGTAATATAACAAGAACAACATATTAGTATGACACCGAGTTAAAGTCTTTTGAGCTAGACCTAGTAAATACATCAGCTCTACACGGTCTGGTGGAAGATAAATACATGCATTTCTAATTGTTTCCCCGTAATTGAAGCCCAGAACATTGTCGACAATTGAACTGATGACCAAATATACTGCTGATTTTACATGATCAGTAGGAAATAAGCCCATGAATCCAAATGAAAAGCTAAACCATGATGATGCAAGCATCTCAACAAACTTAAAATGATTTGTTGACGGATGCCAGTGATAAAATAATTAAGAAAATCCGAAGGATACCGGACAATGTTTCTTTATTATTACCATCAAGAATAGCACTTTCAAGCCAAGTAAGTAAATATATGTTTGGCAGGTTGCAACCATACTATCCTCAAAAGCTTCTTGCGAAGAATTTGATCTTTATTCCCTTGGAGATTGCATCAGAATCAGCAGTCTGATTATAAAAATATATTAAAATCTATTTTAATAGATGACGTCATTAACTTTTGACACGACATTTAACTATTTATCTTATTATAAAAATCTAAATAAGTATAGCTTATTGTGTTGTGACTTAGTTTACCATTAAAATATTTTTAAGTATGACTCATATTTTTATATATTTACACCAATTTTTTAAAAATATCAAACACTACGATAAAAAATCAATAATGCTATTTATTAAAAAACGGAGGTAGTATTTTGAAAAAAAAATCTATAATCCGCATGGGTGAATAATCGAAAGGGTGCATGGAGTTGGTTGCTCTCCTGTCTTATTAGACCAGTGGTGAGGACTAAGGAGGTGTTTGCTTCTCTCTTGATTTCCATTAGCACGTTTATTAAAACATAAATGATATGTTTTTTGAAAAAAAAATTATATATGAAATTATCTATAAAAAAATTAAATAGATCTATTTTTCAAGTTTTTAATAGTTAGTACTTAATTAATCACATACTAATGATGTTTCTTGTTTTGCGTGTGGCTTATAAGTTAGCATAATAAGCTAATTCAAACACCCCTAAGACCGTGTTTTTTTGCTTTTTTTATTTTTAAAACAGACTATTTGCTGCACTCCTCTAAAGGTACAATTTCTCATAAAACTTTTTTTATATATTAATTAGACCACCTATTCTAAAATATTTATAAAATCTATTTTTTGAAAAATTAATTTATTATAGTATTAAAAAATAGTCCACGTCAATAATTTTAAAAAAAAAAAAGGCTATCTCAAACAGACTGAACCAAAGAGTTCGCTAGCTCATGGATGATCGACGAGACGAGAAACAGCAGCTTAGCTGGTGCGTGCTTTCTTGGTAGTAGCTACCATAAATGACCGAAAGAAACTCTAAGTCCAATAAAATCATCATTCCGCTCCGCGCGTGTACGTATGTACCTGCTTGTCAACTGTACCAGAGAGTGGAGTACTCTATACTCATTGCTAGCACATGATAGCGATGGATGGTATGTCCCTCACTAGTAGAGCGTACAACTAGTCTGCCGTGGAGTTTCTTCCATATGCCTACTCTTTCCGTCTAAAGTAATAATAATAATTTTGAGCTATATACAGATTTATAGTTAGAAATTTATTTTTTTGACGAAGGACATATAGTTTATACTGAGGCTCCAACTCCTAGATTATAACTATGTAGGGCTGTAGAGCGACCCAAAGCCCGCTCTATCCACTAGTTTATTTTTTCATATTACTTTATCCGTTTCGCACTATTTTTTAGCTAAACTGTTTGATTGGGCTTTAGCTCTAAAAAGGATGAATTTGAAAGCTAAAGCCCTCTGCTAAAAAGACTGTATATATGGATGGATAACAAACCAGCTCGGCTCCTTTTGGCTCGTTAAAATTCTAGCTTGTTTCGGCGTGCGAGCTTACTTGGTAAGCTAATTAGGGTAGTTAACCAGATTTATCTTATTTATATCATCTTTATAATTTTAAACTTAACGATTTATTAGATGTTAACATATGACAAACACTAGCATATAAATAACTCACTAAATACAAATACTAGTTTAAAAATAATTAAAGAACTAAGTATTAATTAAGAAGTAAAAGATATACTGACCTTCTGTTTCAACGAGCTAAATAAGTATCTCGCGAGCTTTAAAAAAAGCTCGGTTCGGCTCGACCCGTTGTGGCTATAAGTTTGAGCCGATTCAAGGCACGAGTTTCGAGCTTAGAGTACGTGTGAGTGCTATTGTATCTAGAATTGTATGTAGGGCCTGTTTGATAGGGCTCCAGCTCCTAGATTCTAGTTTAGTGGAGCTGGAACCCAACCAAACGGTCCAGCTCCAGCAAAAAATGGATCAGATCAGGCTGGAGCACTCCTAAAAAAAGAACTAGCAGGTTGGAGCGGGTCTCTGCCAGTTCCATGGCTCCAGCTCCGTCCATTTTACATATGTACCTATAGAAGTTGTATTGTAATTACCCACAAATGCCACTGATATACCCTCCCTCGCCCCCTCCCAGAGGCACAGCGGCCTCTCTCCCGATCTCTCCCACGACTCCTGCGAGGGCTCTAGCGGCCGGAGGGAAAGCAGGCGACGGCGGGAGCAGGCGGTGGCGGCCGGAGCGGCCGAGGGGGAGCAGGCGACGGCGGCCGGAGCGGCCGAGGGGGAGCAGGCGACGGCGGCCGGAGGGGAAGCAGGCGACGGCGGGAGCAGGCGGTGGCGGCCGGAGCGGCCGAGGGGGAGCAGGCGACGGCGGCCGGAGGGGAAGCAGGCGACGGCGGGAGCAGGCGGTGGCGGCCGGAGCGGCCGAGGGGGAGCAGGCGACGGCGGCCGGAGCGGCCGAGGGGGAGCAGGCAACGGCGGCCGGAGGGGGAGCAGGCGGCGGCGGCCGACGACGGTGGCCGGAGGGGGAGCAGGCAGCGGCGGCCGAGGGGGAGCAGGCGACGACGGCCGAGGGGGAGCAGGCGGCGGCGAGCAGGCGACGACGGCCGGAGGGGACAGCTCTCCCGACCCCGTCTCTCCCTTTCTCGTCTCTCCCGAAACCCCACGGAGTCCCGACCCCGTCTCGCGAGCTTCCTTCGGCGCACCGGCAGAGCGAGCGGCGGCGGAGGGCGGCGCACCGGCAGAGCGAGCGGTAAAATTGTCCATCTTCCCCCACCTATCTCTTTCAGGATTTTTGGAGTTGATCAGGCTAGCCAAACACTTTCAGGCCACCTCCAGATCCTACAGAATCTAGCTCTCGTTGGAGTTGGATCCAGGAGTTAAGATCTAGGAGCTGGAGCCCTACCAAACAGGCCCGTAATGTAACGTATGGTTAGATTCTGTTTCTATAAGAAAAAACACACGAAGAAAAATAGAGGATAGAAGAATGAGGCCCATATATAGGCGGGAAACGAAAACTAAATGGGCCTTGTTCTTTTCTCTTTCTGTTTAGGCCCATGTAAAGCATTTAGGACGACAAACCTCAACTCTTTCCAGGCCTTAATTAGCCCACAAATCTCAACCAAAGGGGGAGTAATCTCCTTCTAGCTCCGATCGGAAGCACCAGCCATGGCGTCGGGCCTCGTCGTCGCCGCCACCGACCCCCTCCGCTCCTTCCTCTCCTCCTCCGCCGCCTCCCAGGACCTCCCGGCCGACCTCCGCGACCTCGCCTCCTCCCTCGCCTCGGAGTCCGCCGTCCTCTACCGCTCCCTCCGCGACATCTGGTGCGCCGCCTCCCCCGACGCCCGCCCGCCCCTCCGCCACCTCCTCGAGGGCACCGAATTCGTGCTCACCAGCCCCAAGCCCCGCGAGAAGGTCAGCCATCAAGCAGCAGATAGCCTTCGGAGAAAATTTTAGTGCTTTTTTTGCTCTGTGGTTTGATCTGGCTGTGCACGCGCGCGCAGAGCGATGAGCTCAAGGCGAGGCTGGACAAGTTCAGGGAGATGCAGGAGAGGAGGGAGTACGCCGACCTCGTCAGGGACGTCGCGCCGGCGAAGGAGGATAACCCCGAGCCCTTCTCCTCCTACAAGGATCAGATTGGATTTGGTACCAACTCTATCTTTCCCTCCTCACTTATCCATACCATAGTCTTTTTGTGCTAAGATCATCAGATTACCATGCCAACAACAACCTTCTTTCCTTTCTAGATTCTAACCAGGTTTAGAGTAAAATGCGCATACTTCAAAGCTTGCACACATGTGCATGATTTATCTGTTGAATCATACAAATCTGTTGGACTAAGTACATACTTCCAAGTTCTTGCACTAGTGTTTTTCATGAACAACAGAGTTAGACCCTTCCTTGAGATCAGGTGAACCAGCGTGCCAATGATAGCACGCTTAATCATCTTTAAATCTTACTAGTTAGTATACCTTCAGCTTTTAGTTTGGACTGCAAATATTCACTTGTATGCCTTTCACTGGCCAATTGATTGTTTTTGCCTCTGTTTCAGGTCTTCATGTTGTTCTTATAATGTTCACAGGTTATTTGGTTGGATTTCTTGCTTTCAGAGCTCTGTTCAACAACAGTCCTGTTATGGTAAGTCCATAAGAAACACACTACACGGTGCATCCACCGTGTCTCTTCTATCTTTGGCATAACATTGTGTTGCAGTGTTGGCTTGGCATAGTATTTCTTTCCTGCAAAACACTATGATTAAGCAGGCTAGCAGAGTTGTATTATCTATCTCAGTGGGGTTTCTGGTAAACATTGGAGAGGAAAATGGCACAGGGTTTTGGTTTCCTGGTTCTGAATGTAGACAAGTTTTTGTGTTTGTCCAAACCATTTAAAACAGTACTTTCTCCAAACCTTGTGAATTGTGTTATGATAACACCTTGTTTATGACTTTCCAGAATGCTGCTGGAGGCATCTTAGGATTGGTCGGGGGCATGCTGATGGAAACAGTTCTTTTGATCATCAGATCATCTAGTAAAGAATTGGCCGCTTCTTCTGTTCCAAGACCAAAAAAAGCTCAGTAGACATTTGTTTGGGTTTCAACAGTCAGTGTTTATGAGGATATGACCGAAGTCTTACCTTCTGAAGTTCTGAACAGTACGAACGATGAGAAATATGTTGTAAATGTATATCAAGAGGACTTAGTTGTGGAGACCTTCAGTTATATCATGAAAAATGTAGATCTCTTTTAATTTCTCACCACAATGAAGTTGTAATGGATATTTTGTGCCATTCCTGTAATCTGCCGGATGAGGATAATAACTACATTGTGGGACAAAATTTGAATCCTGAAAGTGCACTTATTATGGGACTGAGGAGGTATATCAGTATATCACACGGCTTGTCTATCGTTTGTAAAGGTCCATTCGTAATTTCGTACTCCCTCAGTATCACCAGGCTTGATTCCGAGGGAGTATTGATTAAGATGGGAGTTTGGATATTGACAGCTTTACTTAGGCTTGAGATGTATGCGGCCAGTATAATATTGCACCGTCAGAAAATTTTTTTTCTTTTTTTAGGTGACCGTCAGAGTATCGGTCGGCCGGTCTTATACATGATGGTAGTAGCAGCAACGAGTTGAATACGGTGAAGAAGACACATGTATTTTGATCTGCAGGATGTATTGTTTTCTCCATATCCATCGTGCATGGACCGACCGATGGACGGTCCATTTGGAAAAATTAGAGTATTTGAGCTTATCTACTTAGCTTATTTTTCCGTTTTCTATAAGTATACTTTCTGTACTGCTCAATGGTATGTTTTATGCAAAAATTTTCTATATGAAAGTATCTTAAAAAATCAAACAGATCTATTTTTCAGGTTTTTAATAGTTAATACTTAATTAATCACGTGCTAATAATATTTTTAGTTTTATGTACAGCTTATAAGCCAGAAAAATAAGCCAACTCAAACACCACACCACACCACTTACTAACTTAACTCCATGGATTATCTATGGATGCGATAGCGATACAGATGGGGCCATGTGTCCGGGCGCAGCTAATTAAGTCTCCAAGGATTTAATCAGCGTCGCACATGCATGGCACGGATCGGAGCCGAAGGTCAACGATATATGAATTGCGTGCGCATGCTTAATTATAATTATATGTGCAAGTTAGTGAACGTCTTGAATTGCCTGTGGTTGGTGTGCGCGTAGGACAAGTGACATCTGGGAAGTAGGATCGTCAATGCATTGCATCATGATGATTGATTGATCACGAAGTGAATTAGAGCGAGTATAATAAGATAATATAAGGGAGCTATAAGAAACAAAGCACTCATTCCTTAAGAGTCATCGACCATCTTCACTAGGATTCGGAGATATATCTTATTGACCGCAATTTAGACAAAAATAGAGTTATGAAGTTGTGATTCTAGGGAGGAGGAAAGAATAAAGAAAAGCAGCTATAGATTTATAGTTAGATGTAACATGGACTCTAACAAAATATACGAGACATAGAAGATAGCCAAATATATTAATGGTATAGTATAAAGGGAATTGCTAGTTTTCAAGCGTCTGAGAATTTATAAATTTTTAGTCACCTAAAATTGCACAATGTTAAGTCTAAAATTGCAGTGGTACGCAATGCACAATTTTACTTTTTTAATTGCAATTTTGTTATTATATATGGTTTTGCTTTATTTTTATCTAAGTTTGAATTCTTTTGCATATAATGTTGTAAATTTTATGAATAGTAAGTTTTTTTTTTAGTTTTGTAACTTTGTATGTTCAAATATATTGTTTAACCATTTTTATAAGGAAAAAAAGGGTATATTGTTTAACCATTTTTATAAGGAAAAAAAAGGATAACGAGAACCAATGAATTGTCATCTAAGGGATAAAAAAAACAACTAAAATTTACTGGAATCTAAACAGTTTTAGCTATAGCCAACTATTTATGGTGGCTGTACTGATGATGTGGCGCAAGCACGTAGTAAAGTGCAAGTAGCAAACTCGATCAATTAATCGCCTGGTTGATTTCCTTGGCTGCAACACTTTCGGTGTCTCCATTAATTCCTGCATGCTGCATCCATCTGGAGATAACAACTTCCCCTGGTACCCTGCACCAGGCTGTCCGCTTCCTCGCTGGTACTCTGAGAGGGCAGGGGCGGGGGGTGTTTTCCATTGGAGAATTGCGAACGGGGGCGTTCTTACCCAACCCGTCGTCAACCCTACATGCATCTGGTGTCTGGGCTAGGGACGATATATGCAAGTAAGTATATCTGGCGAAGGATCTAGATAGTTAATAATATTCTATTACCATTATTTTATCAATAGTCAATAAACGATCTAGATTGCTTGTGCTCTGTAGGGAGTATTATAAAACATCGCTTGGCTGCGACGTCGGACTCGGGAGTTGTTGGATCACAGATAGATGAATACTCCTAAGTATATAGGTAGACAGTGATCGATCAATTAATATATAGGTAGACAGTGAAAGTAGTAGTAGTCCGCTTGAGCTAAACTTGCAAGTGAAACCGCCGCGCTCTCGACCGGTGATACGTACGGTGGTTTGCAGGTTTTCTTCTTCGTCGATCCATCCTCCGCTACAAGCTAACCGACAACTCCATCGCCCAATTGCTCGGATCGGAGATGACACCATTCCTGATTTCCTGTATGTTAGCTATAGCAGAGATGGATTGATTCACGTCCACTCGTGCATACCCTTGCTGAACAGAGTAGCTATACTTACATTTCATACTGCGGCTGGTTTATTAAGTCGGTTGGTCTTTTTCGCCGGGCCAGTTAGATGAGATGGTAGGCTTCGTAATGCAGATGAACAGAGGAAGTAGGATTAGAGCAGGTAAAATAAGTTCATCTCTGCCGATTATAATAGCCAAGCTACATGAGGATATATGTATCTATGTAGAAGAGAGAGAGTGCAGGAGAGAGGAAAGCCGGCGTCTGCATAAGAGCCCGTCCAAGATGAGCGTCTTATCAATCTCTCTTTATTTATATAGACTGCTGCAGGTTAGTCATTATAATCTGGCTCAAAGGAAACAAGCCTTAGAGTCTCAACATAAAATTTTTTTATCTATACACAATCAACGGAGGCCCCCCCCGACATATGTTGCAATGTCTTTAATAGCATGCTCTCAGTTCGTAAGTCCCTTAATAAGTCATTAAATTTGGTGCTTTTCGATCCCCAGCTGCTATGGAGAACAAAGATAGAAATACAATAGATTCCTCCTTTTAAGTGGCTCTCGCTTTTCCTTGTTCTTGTTCCTACCTCCTCCTCAGGTAGTTCCCAATGTTTGGCACTTTCCATACTTTGTGGGTGTGACATCAATAAATTTGCTCATAATCAAGTTACAACCTAAGATCTATGCCTATATTATATTAACTGTTCGTATTTTGTTCATTCCATCGGTATGCTCTCAGATACCTGTAATTGTGATCTGTTTGCCAGAACCAAGGGGTCTTTATATGGAAACCTTCACATATTTCTTCCCAAATCTGTGATGGTCGGTTTCCTAACTCTGCTCTTAGGAAGTCTTCATTAGGGAAATACATTTCGCACCCTTGCGCTCAAACTTTCTGGTTCTTGCAGCATTCTCCACGCTTGTCTCGCTAGGAGGGCAAGGTTAAATAATTCAAAATCCTTAAACCCCATCCCTCCTATTTTTTGGTTCTGCTGGTTTGCTCATTTATTTCGTAATAAATTCTTTATAGTTGACGAATTAGTAAACAAACGAGTCTTTCATAATCTTAAATCTTACCATTTCTTAATTTCTACTACTGGTTGGTTTAGACAAATAGTAATATTGAAGACAGCGCGAAGAACCCTCTGAACGAGCCATGTCATAAGTAGATTACCAAGGTGAGCGTCTTACCAATCTCTCTTTATTTATGAGCTACTACAGGTTAGTCATTATAATCTGGCTCAAAGAAAGCAAGCCTTAGAGTCTCAACATAAAATTTTTTTGATCTATATACAATCAACGGAGGCCTCCCCGACATATGTTGCAATGTCTTCAATAGCATGCTCTTAGTTCATAAGTCCCTTAATAAGTCATCAAATTTGGTGCTTTTCGATCCCCAGTTACTATGGGAAACAAAGGCAGAAATACAATAGATTCCTCTTTTTAAGTGGCTCTCGCTTCTCCTTGTTCTTGTTCCTACCTCCTCCTCAGGTAGTTCCCAATGTTTGGCACTTTCCATACTTCGTGGGTGCGACATTAATAAATTTGCTCATAATCAAGTTACAACCTAAGATCTATGCCTATATTATGTTAACTGTTTGTATTTTGTTCATTCAATCGGTATGCTCTCAGATACCTGTAATTGTGATCTGTTTGCCAGAACCAAGGGGTCTTTCTATGGAAACCTTCACATATTTCTCCCCAAATATGCGATGGTCGGTTTCCTAATTCTGCTCTTAGGAAGTCTTCATTAGGGAAATACATTTCGCACCCTTGCGCTCAAACTTTCTGGTTCTTGCAGCATTTTCCATGCTTGTCTCGCTAGGAGGGAAGGTTAAATAATTCAAAATCCTTAAACCCCATCCCTCCCATTTTTTGGTTCTGCTGGTTTGCTCATTTATTTCATAACAAATTCTTTATAGTTGACGAATTGGTAAACAAACGAGTCTTTCATAGTCTCAAATCTTACCATTTCTTAATTTCTACTACTGGTTGGTTTAGACAAATAGTAATATTGAAGACAGCACGAAGAGCCCTCTGAACGAGCCATGTCATAAGTAGGCTACCCGAGAAGGCTCCGATAATAATGAAATCACCACTTTTGTCTACTTCATTCTCCTCTTTCCTTTTCCTTTAGCTCGTGGGTTGGCAGAGGAGAGTACCGACCAATCACCTTTGCTAGGAATGAAACCTGCTTGCTCTTGTGGTAGCAGTAAACTCTTTAGAAATAGTTCGAATCTAGATAAAGAGATAAAAAAATATTTTGTTTTATGTGAGTATGTTTATCATTTGCTAAACGGTGTGTTTTTTTAAAAAATTTTATTAAAAGTTATAAAAAACCATATTAATCTATTTTTCAAATTTAAACTAATTAATACTTAATTAATCATATAATAATAATTTATCTCGTTTTATATGATCGTGTTCCTCCTTATGTTCCCTCGTCTTCAAACTATCTAAATAACGCGGAGACAAATTAAAGATAGCGCTTACTCAACTATTAAACCTGCTCTTAGGCGGGGCAAGCAGCAGCCAGCAGGTGTGCAACACGTCGCTAATGTACGTGTCGTACATGCAGCTTTCCCTTCTCATATCTCACTTAAAAAAAAATCCAGATCGATCTGCTCGGCTCGGCTGTACGGCACACTCAGCTGCAGTACTGGCTGCACACCAGGTCACCAGTGTCTCATCTGCTAAAGTCCAATGCTTATCCCTTTCATTTCATTATTATTTTCTTCTTGGGTAGTACTAGTAGCACTAGTAGTACTACTCGAATTTAAAATTGAAGAGAGAACAATAACAGAGCAGCAGCTGGTTTGTCTTTTTCAACGCATGCACCTACAGCCAGCTCGCTACTGTACATTGTGCTTCATACACTGTGAGCTGAGCTTGCTAGCTAATTAGCCACCACATGTTTGTCTTGATGCCATCCATTCATGTAAAATAGTAAGCTAACTCATCATCTCAAATAGAAAATACAACATTTTTTGAAGGAAAAGAAAATGATACTAGATGCAT
Organism: Oryza meyeriana var. granulata; assembly: GCA_003991445.1. Taxonomy (NCBI): domain Eukaryota; kingdom Viridiplantae; phylum Streptophyta; class Magnoliopsida; order Poales; family Poaceae; genus Oryza; species Oryza meyeriana. The sequence continues at coordinate 66,880 of RYFJ01000589.1, forward strand.
AGAGCTAGTAGCTAGGTACATAAGCAGAAAATTAAAACGACCCATGACAGCCTCCATTATGAATTAATTCATCGTCATGTAGATGCTGATCGTTTTGGACGTTTCGATCGATGGTCCTTTGTGCGCCGCAATTACAAGCGCCCTGGTCCGTCCATGCTCCATGCATCCATCTTACATAGAGATGTTGCATAGAGCTTTACTATCGGGGAGGCGATAAGAAAGTGCATATATAGATGTTGATCTTTGTCGCCTTCCCGATCGAGCTAACCATATGTATACTATTTTCTTAAATAAAATGTGCAATATGGTACTAGACTAGTAACGCTATCTTACTCTGGAAAAGGTGTAAAGGTTTCATGTTGGCTATATAAATTTACGAACATCGTCGAAAAAACAAAGAGGGAAAGTATATACCAAAGTCATATATGTACATCAATCCATATATTTCCTGTCTATTAACATGTTTTAGTTATGTGCATGAGAAAAAAAAAGTAATAACAGTGATGCATAGATCATCGCACTGTGTAAGATATATCCATTAAAAAGTACTATAGTTGCCCTCTATCCTAAAAATATAAGACGACGCCCTTGTTTAATGAAGGAAAATTATTTTTTAGAAATTTTTTTGACTAATTACGTGATCTTTCATATAATGTTAATTTTTAAGTCATTAATAATATATTATGAGATAATTTAATGTTTATAAGTTATACATTAGAGAGCGTGTAAAAAACTTACTCTCTCTGTCCCAAAATATATTGGCTTTTGGTTATGTATCTAAACAAGAGCTAAAAATTATTATATTTTTGGACGGAGGTAATATACGCCTTATATTTTGGAACGGAATAAATATTTTTTTAAGAAAAGTATTAAGATAAAAAATATTAAAGTTTGCGTCGAGGGATGTGAATTATTATTAGGAAAAGGCTATGCATACAACTTTTTTATTAGCTGTGTAACCTGTTATGAGTAAATATATATTTTGTTATAATTCTCAAACGGTCGAGGAATCTGTTTGTAAGAATTCTTTTAATATTTATAGTAGTGCTCTATTATTAGCAAGATAGAAGCAGAAAATACAAGGCAAAAAATACAATTGGCAAGATAGTACAGTGATCACAAATCAGGAGCAGAGACACAGGACGAGGAAACCTCTTGGTTTGATGCATTGGATAGAGGCTTGGAGAGAATCGAAATGGAGTACTCCTGAGAATGGAAAAAACCAGCAGCGGAGGGCAGCAAAACCGAGGGCAACGCAAGCGAGCGAGTTGGTCACGTGCCTGGACGGACGCGTGTACTACCGCTTCACGTGACGCCGTCACATGTCCCCTGCTTCCTCTGCTCCTCTATAAACTCGCCTCCACCTCCACTGCTCAGCTAGCCAGCTACGCACGCCACGCGAAGCAATCAAGCGATGGAAGCCGCCGGGACGCAGCTGGCGCGCTCCGCCTCCCTCTCCCCCCGTCTCCGCCGCTCCCGCACTACCATCAGGGCCTCGCCGCGCATGCAGAAGCACGCCGCCTCCCCCCGCCTCCTCCGCCGCGCCACCTCCGACGCCGACGACATCGCCAGATCCGCGCCCGCCGCCGCGACATCTCCCCTGCCCGTCCTCCGCGACATCGTCGAGGAGGACGTGGACGGCGCCGGGCGCGGCAAGGGCAGCGACAGGTCAGGACGCGGGGGCGGACGCGGCGGGGGCGGCGGCGGGCAAGGGATGCACATGGACATGGGCGAGTACTACCGGCGCGTGCTGAGGGTGGAGTCGGAGAACCCGCTGGTGCTGCGCAACTACGGCAGGTACCTGCAGGAGGTGGAGGGCGACCTGGCCGGGGCGGAAGAGTGCTACGCGCGGGCGCTGCTTGCCTGCCCCGACGACGGCGACCTGCTCAGCCTGTACGGCCAGGTGCTGTGGGAGGCGCGCCAGGACAAGGAGCGCGCCGCCGCCTACCTGGAGCGCGCCGTCCAGGCCGCCCCCGATGACTGGTTGCTACTCCACCTACTAGTAATTTTTACTCCTCGTATCTATAATCTGCTGGTTGATTAATCGACGACTATATATATGGTGTTGCAGCTACGTGCTTGGATCGTACGCGAGCTTCCTGTGGGACGCGGAAGAGGACGAAGAAGCAGCAGCAGCAGATGAGAAGCAATTAGAGCAAGGTGGCGCCCTTGGTTCAACGCCGCCGCTGGTGCCGGCGTGCTGATCCGGCCGGCGTCGTTGGGTTTGCTTGTGTTGTACATATATGAGAGCTAGCTTTCTTCTACCTACGCCGGCCGGCCAGCCGAGAGAGAGATGAGGAAGGCGCGCGGTTGTCGAAAAGAAATTCCTTTACTTCCTCGCCGACCTTGCTCTCTGCTCTCTTCTTTAATTTCAACTCCAACCGTTTATTTACCTCTCGATCAATCAAGCAGCAGCAGTAGTTAATAAAGAGAGATGCAGTGCAGTGCAGAGCAGCTCAGTTCAAGTGCGGACGGACGAATGGATGCATCTACACGACACTTTGAAGGAGATCGATCAGCGATCTTCGATCTGCTGATTATACTGACTGGATCGACTCGACTAAAATGGTAGAAAGCTCTTCCGTCTCGTCTGCTCGGCCTCGTCTTGATGTATATATTTCCTAATTGTATCGGCTAGCTACCAAGTTTTGTTGTATAATTCGATGCTGATCGATCGATCGGAATAATGCCTGCTGCGTTGCATGCAGCGCTCTTGGAGCTACTAATAATTTTCCTTCCCCATGGACATAGCTTATGGTAATTAAAGTAATCCAAGGTCCAAGCATACCATACCATCACTAGTCTGTGTCTTTGTTCTAAATAAAGATCAGGAGCATCGGCTCTCAGCCTTCACTTTTCTGCCTTTCTGCAGCTGGGACTATATTATCATACTATCATCCAGTTTGGACAAGTGGATCCAGAAAGAATTTAGAGTCTCTGGACTTTAGCTCCTACTAACTAAACGGTTAGCTGTAGCTTGATTAAATTGAAACGGACTGGAGTGATTAAAGGAATGAATTAAAGAGGTAGAGCGGAATTTTGATCACTTCACAGATTTACTCTATAGCGCTACTCTATAAATGAGTTAGAGCCTAACCAAACAATCACTTTCAACTTTCAATTGGACCGGAACCGGGTCCGTGGCTAACGAGAAGACCATCTGGGCGGTTCGGCCCACTCGCCATGTACTGACGTATGAGGCCAACCAGGACGGTTAATTAATATATGGGCCGTATGCCCTCTCGAACAGCTGCTTCCAGCCCAGCTAACTAAATTAGTGTGATCCCGATTCAGCCCTGAAAAAAAAGTTTAATTGGATCGTACCATTAAAAATTTATTATATTAAAAAAATATCATTACAATTTACTTTGGAGTCATACCATTATAATTTTATAGTTATTTGATATATGCCACTCATACCCTTTCAATGCATTTTCTAAATTTTTTTAACCAAAATGCTCCTGTCTTCTTCCTTTTATCTCCTTCTCTCTCATGTTCATCTTCTCTACCAATGCAGGCAGGGGACAGCTCGGCACGGCTAGGGGGAAGCGAACGACGTCGGGGCGACGTGGTCTATGGCAGACACTGGCGGAGGCCCTATTGGGTTCCTCCAGGTTCAGGGGTTGTCTACCTCAACGGCAGCGGAATATGCCGGCAGCTAGTGAGACGGAGCACCCGTAGAGGAGGTTGGGGGCCCTCTTGGGGTCAACTTCGGCATGGCAGAGCGGAGGGGCTTCAGGAGGCTTGGGGCTCGCCGGAGCATCGCCTCGGTGAGGGGGAGTGATTCCCCTCAACGAGCTCTGACAGGGCTAGCTCAAGACAGCTATCCACCACGCTGTGGCAGAATCCGAGGGGGGATCTCGTCGACAGGAGTCCTAGAGGAATGGAGGAAGTGGTCAGCGGAGGGGGGGGTGCTTCTCCTTGCTTCGTCCGGGTTCCATGCGTCTCGAGGTAGTGCGGCTATCATGGACGGCGGGGACGGAACACGGTCGGACGTGCTTCTTCTTGCTTCGGCTCGGCGAGTCTTGGCTAGATCCGGTGGAGAAGATATACAGGAGAGAGAGTAGAGGATGAAGGAAAAAGAAATAGTTAATTTTATCCAAAAAATTTTAAAAAATACGTTAAAGAGGTAAATAGCAGTATAATAATATGGTTTTAAATAGATAAATAGTAATAGTATTTTTCTAATAGAACGAATTTGTAATGGCACGTTCTAATTAAAAAAACTAGTGGTGCGATACAGGGTGGGTCCCTCCTCGATGATGCACACGTGTCACCTGTGCTGTCCCTCCATCGCCATCTAGACGGCTGCTGACGCCTCGTGATCCACGCCACGTGTCTCCCGATCACGCATTTCAACGGCCACCAAGCTCAGCCATCGTCTTCTTGCGTCTCATGAATCTCATGGACCATGTCCACGCATAACAACTCTAGGTGCCACTCTGACTACAGTTAACTGAGCAGTACTCCGCCCCTTTTCTGTAAAATCAATATTTATATTATTTAACTCATTATTAAAGTAATAACATAATTTTTTGTTACACATATGGTATTATTAAATTCGTATTAAAAATACTTTCATATGATGTTAATTTATAATTATTAATAATATATTATAAAAATAATTAATAATTAAAGTATACTATTAAAGATTATATCATTAACATGCAAGACTTTCAGAGGGAGTAGTAGCAGTTTGCACGCTCTCCCTCGCCTCGACATTCTAATTATACCATGTCTTTAGTGCTTATGTTGTGGGTTGGTTTATTGCCTTGTTTCTCGTGCGCACGCTTTTCAAAATAATTAACGGTGTGTTTTTTATAAAAATTTTCTATATGAAAGTAGCTTAAAAAAACAAATAGATCCATTTTTTAAGTTTTTAATAGTAAATACTTAATTAATCACGTGCTAATGATATTTCTCGTTTTACATACGGTTTAAATAAGCTCGTTAACAAATCTTGTCACTAACTAACTAATCCGCCACCTGCAGCGCGGTCGATTATTTATTTGTCATTCTCTCTTCTTCTTTTTCTTCCACCATGTAGGTGTTGATAAGCGCGCCCTCTTTTTGAAACTTGGGTACACATAAGATCCGGTTTGTCAGTTTTTGTTTCCTAAAAGGGCAAACTATTTAGCTGTGCACGTCCACGTTCGGTGTAGAGGCTAGATTTTATCTATTATTATTAAAAAGGCCAAATTATTTAAATGTGATTTTTTAAAAGAATACTTTTTGTATTTTTTTAGCCGACATATCAGTTATCATAAAAATAAGGCTGACAAATAAACTGAATGAAGAAAAACCTACATTAAATTCAAAACCAAATTCTAAAACTCAAAGTTTTGAAACGAAATTTTAGAAAAAAGAAGTAGTGCTAATCAGGCTCTAAATACTACTACTAGTAGTAGTATATTTGCCTTGGTTATTTGATACGGTAGTAATACGTATTAACGGATGCGAAGAGTGCAGTAAGCACACGGGGAGCCTGGTCCACGGAAGCAAAAGCGAGCAGAGGAGAGGAGAGGAGAGGAGAGGGTAGCCCTACCTATAAAAGACAAGCCTACACATCCCTCTCCCACCTTCTTTTATCTGTCTCTGAAAAAAAAAAGAAAAAGAAAAAAAAGAAAAGAAAAAACAAATCGCGAGGAGGAGGGCCGCGGAAGCCGTACCCAACCCAATCGATGGCCGCCGCCGACGAGCCCCCCTACGGCGACCACCGCCGGTACCTCATCGGCTACGCGCTCGCGCCCAAGAAGCAGCAGAGCTTCATCCAGCCCTCGCTCCTCTCGCGCGCCGCCGCCCGCGGCATCGACCTCGTCCCCGTCGACCCCGACCGCCCCCTCCCCGACCAGGGCCCCTTCGACCTCCTCATCCACAAGCTCTACGGCGACGACTGGCGGGCCCAGCTCGACGCCTTCTCCGCCCGCCACCCCTCCGTCCCCGTCGTCGACCCGCCCCACGCCATCGACCGCCTCCACAACCGCATCTCCATGCTCCAGGTCGTCTCCGAGCTCGACGTCCCGCTCCACGCGCACCACACCTTCGGCATCCCCTCCCAGGTCGTCGTCTACGACGCCGCCGCCCTCTCCGACTCCGGCCTCCTCGCCGCCCTCCGATTCCCTCTCATCGCCAAGCCCCTCGTCGCCGACGGTACCGCCAAGTCCCACAAGATGTCCCTCGTCTACCACCGCGAGGGCCTCCGCAAGCTCCGCCCCCCGCTCGTCCTCCAGGAGTTCGTCAACCACGGCGGCGTCATCTTCAAGGTCTACGTCGTCGGCAGCCACGTCACATGCGTCAAGCGCCGCAGCCTCCCCGACGTCTCCAACGACATCCTCGAGGACGCCTCCGCCGAGGGCTCCGTCTCCTTCTCCCAGGTCTCCAACCTCCCCACCGAGCGCACCGCCCAGGAGTACTACGAGGACATGCGCCTCGAGGACGCCATCACGCCACCCACCGCCTTCATCAACGACATCTCCGCCGGCCTACGCCGCGCGCTCGGCCTCCAGCTCTTCAACTTCGACATGATCCGGGACGTCCGCGCAGGGGACCGCTACCTCGTCATTGACATCAACTACTTCCCTGGGTATGCAAAGATGCCAGGATACGAGACTGTGCTCACCGATTTCTTCTGGGAGATGGTTCACAAGGAGGACACGGCCCAGGAGGAGGAGGAGGAGGAGGAGGAGAAGGGGGGCAGCAATCATGCCGTCGTCAAATGAGCCAGATGAATTTCGAACGGCAAGGTCGCAAACTTGCAATGCCTGGATGTCTGGGGAGCTGCGAGGTACGCTGGTTGCAGAAAATTTGATGAGGGGAATAACGAGCAAGCAATTAGGATGGGGAGATCAGGATTCACCGGTGGCATGCGGAGACCCTGCGGTGTAAATCCTTTCTCCTAACTCCTTTCATACTGGTTGTTTAGGTATCCTTCTGTTCTTCGTAATTTGCTTCATCTAGTTTAGTTAGAGCAGCCAAGAGAGAAAAATGAAGAACGAAGTTCTCAAGAAAATTTGCTCGGTGCACAAAACTTTTGTTCCTGAGTACTGGATGAATGACAATCCTATGTCATTTTCTTTTCTCTATGTACCTACCAGAATGCTGGTAGTAGCCTGAATTAGAAGATCCAGTTTAGAAATTTTAGAAGAATCTCTCTTAGTGCAAGTAATAACCTAGTGATAAATGGTTTAATTAATCTCATTTCCTGATCAATCACTGGGTCCTTCATTTACTCTGGATATCTTTAACAGTACTAAAATGATTAACATTTCTTGATTAAATATTGACATACGTGAAACCTTTGGGTGATGCATACCGTCTATTCTTTTGTCATTTGCATGCAGAACAGATTCTCCTTCTGTTTGTCACCAGTTATATTATCATCATCATTGTTAAATCAGTGAATGAGGTTGTTGAATATGCTTTGAAAAGGATGCTATGTACTACCTGATTGAGTCTTTCTTTATTAAATTGGTTCTAGGCCAGTCATTTCCATCTTAATTGCTTTTGAGCATGTCTCTGCACTAATTGGCTGAATTTAAAGTGCTTCCATTGGTTGGAACTTTGCCCCAGCAAGTGCTGGGAGTGAATTCCTATGGCGCCGAAAGTATCGTAGTGACAAGCTGTGCCATGTCAAAGTTGCATAATGACAGGCTGCCCCTTTCTTATTCCTTCATACTGTGAGATGTTTTTTTGTTTAGCGTATCTCCAATTTGTTCTTTATGTATTCTGTACTTATATTAGCATCACTTGATTGGCCTACGCATAATTCCCTTTTGTATTCAGGGCAAGCTGTATGTTTCTTGCTTTGTTTGTAGCGTAAGTTGCAGTACACAGTTTATCGGTTTATTACAAAGGAATGGTAGGATATGATTTAGCAGTTATATTATGCATTAATAAATATGTTTCAAAGGTCCTTTGATTCTCTTCAGTTTAAAAGGTTAAAAAAATGAATACCCACACTTCCAGGAGTACAATTTCATCAATTTTCCTGACTTCTTAGTGTAATTGGTGGCAAATAATATTTGACCTTGAGGATCCTGACATTTTCCTTTTCCAAATAAGGTCTAAACCCAGTTGATATTAGCTTCTTGATGTTGTTGTGACCATGATATGTTAATCTCAATTAAGTTCATTTGGTGGACTGCTATTGAAAATGGTATTAGAAAATACAAGACTATTTCCTTCCTCTGTATCCTTTTTCTTATCTCAACTTTGTAGCCTGATGTGTTTCTTTTCTACTGCTTAGTTTCTCTATCTTTGTTCTCTGATTCCATATTTATTCCAAACTTACAATGTTTGTGCACATGATTGCTTCAGAGAGTAATTTTTATGTTAATAGTTTGGGAGTTAAAAATTGTGAAAAACGGCACGTTAACTGTTGGTAGTAATTAGAGGAAAGAAATATCGAAGTATTAACACCTTTCTGTAAACACGTTAACCTTACAGCTTTACAATGTCTGATATTGTTACCTCAAGACTTCTTTTCATGATCGAATTATTACATAATAATGCTGTAAGAATTTGCAGAAGCTGCTTAGTACAATCCATATGATTGCTCACACTAGAATTCTCCATTGCTCCCCATCTGATGTTTTGATTCTGCTTAGTACAATCATGGCAGAATCAATGTATAAAACAGTGATGAGTCTGAATGTTTCGAGGACGGGGGTGGGATGACATAGAGTTTCCTGTGGTTGGTTCTGAGTTTTCTCTAAGTGCTGCTATCTTTGGTTATTATAGACTTTGTTACTTTTGGTGTTAAGGTTTAGATGGTGATTTCTGTCAGGTTCTCTGTGTTGCTGTGATGTTTCTTTTGTGGTCTAAGCCCTGTATGGAAATCTGGAAGCCCCAGTGTGTCTGTAAAAACTATGCATATTTTGGCTTTATGAAAAGCTGGGCTGTTAAAGCCTTTGATCTAAAAAAAAAAACTTTCCATTTTCCCTGATAGAGTGATTCAACCCAAGGTATACAGTTGGCATTGATGTTAGAAGTTTAAAAAATGATGCTAATGTTTCATGGTGGGTGATGTTTATGTTTTTGTGTGGTATATAACCCTCTTTTTCATGCTAGATTTGTGTTGGAATGTATTTATGGTTGTAGTCTTGTAGATCAGTACTTTTTCCTTCTTTTTTTCTCGGTTGCTTGCTTTTGCTGCTGAGTATGTGCACAGATATGCTTATTAATCCGTGGACTGTGGATGGATGTGTATCATCATCAGCGTCATCACCTCTCCTGGGTATGTGAAATGTGATTGGTTGTTTGCGGTCGAGACGGTCATTATCCAGAGCGAGCATCTCCCCTGGAAAAAGTTGGGTTCTTTTTCTGTTTATCCAGGTCATCGACGCAACTTTGCTTGCTTTTTGCTGCATGATTCTTCTTATTTTTGCTCCATATTTATTCGTCCATTGTTTTTCTTGTTCTCTCGTATCAGATGCCTTACTTTTTCCTCGATGTCCCGTGCATCTCCTACTCCATATTTTCCACGAAAGATTGTCTCTCCGCACACTATCGTTTCTTCAAAAGTTCAAATGTCATATAAATGGTAAGAACATTAGCGAGCCACGATTTCTGAGAGAGAGAGAGAGAGTTACAGTGGTAGAGAGTTCATTGTTGCATCTTGGGATGTGTAGAATGGAGCTCTCGTCTCGATCGACAATGGTGATCATTGACAACGTCACAACGTGGACAGGTTACCTAACACAATCAGCAACAAAACAAGCTATCCCTTTCAAATCGCGCGTTTATGTGCCTATACTAGATAAGTTCACAGGGATTGTATAGAGGGTTTTGTTCGGTTTGCAGTACACATAATACATTATATCATGGTGCGAGGCAGAGCATCAAACAAGCAATCAGCATGCAGCTGCTGCTCGACAGAGTACCGATCCAAAGGAAATTTGCACCGCATTAACGGTCTTTGGCATCCTGGGAGACTTTGGCGCAGGGAAATGAAAACTAAATAAAATACCGTTCGTATCGATGAGTATAACTCATAACTGTATAAGAACAAGGCATGTAAGTTCAAGCATGTATTTGCTCGCTTCTTATAAAACGGGAAGGGAAAAATACAGGCACAACACAACAATGTTACTTCAACATCATCATTTATTAAAAGTCCATGAGCAACCAGAGGGGCAAAATAAGAACTGCAGCAGTTCTCAGTTACTCCTTTCAAATCCAATGGAAAGATCACCTGCACAAGAAACTAAAATGATCAAAGTCATGATATATAAATAATATCCACCAGAAATCTAGTTCTACCTTTTCATTCCATTTTCAAGAGATCAAAATCACTGAAATACTAATGATCTGATGTTACAGAGGTATCAAGTAAATAAGATTATCAATAGCTCAACACAGTAGCATAAGCATGATGAGAAATGCCCAACAATTCGGGATTTGTGCTGTGAAGTAAATAGCTAGCTTACTGTGCTATGTTAATGAACGATCACACACTGGCACTAGAAATATTATATATTCAAACAAAAGAGATTCCAAAGTCATCACAAAATGACTTTATTATCATTAGCTATTATATATCATTTTTTTCCCTCTTGGCATGGGAATATCACATCAGATTAAGAGTTGGAGATTATGTTCGCAGAAAATATTTCCACATGCATTCTTTTATTCGTTCTTACGAATCAAGCAAAGAGAAGGTCAAAAGATTGAGAGGGCTCTTCAATAAAGAGCGGGATATCATGTTGTGTGGAAAATTTCGTGCTAGAGGATGCTTTCAAGATTTTGCAACTGTTTAAGTGTACTGTGGAGTGCTTTAAGCCATTCAGAGTGTTCCTAGGCATAAATTTTAACAAGCTAAGTAGCTGACAGCACTAATGGTAAATATACAATTGTTTGAAAGGAAAAAGATTGGTGCCACCTTCACAAGTATCCTTTTTTCCCCCTTTACCCATTTTTTGTTACGCGATATGCCATGAGAGCATAAATGGCCTTTTTTACGGCATGCTGAATTTGTTACTAGAAGGAATCCCTAAAACTGCATACATTGGAAACAATAGGCAGCTTCAACACTCTCAACCTTCCTAAATGAAAATGCTTCCCATATTCACATAAAATCCCCAATCATATAAAACACGGTATGCCCGCGGAAAATATAGAACAGGGTATCGCAGTCCTAATAAATCACTCAAGTGTGTGTGCTGAATTGCAAACATCTTCTAAGTATCATACTATCTTGGAATGATAAAGGTTAAGATTAACAACAAATCATTTTAAGCTGCGGAAACACGTAACAGATAACATGGTGTGCTTCATCAGACAAGAAGCGGCCTCACCTCTCCAGTCCAGGAACAGAAGCAGCAGCAGCAATGCTACTCGTCGGCCTCGACCACCTTCTTGGGCTCTGCGCAGACCAACAAGGCAACGGTATCATCAGAAAACGAAACGAGAGGAAGCGAATGGGTGGCGTTAGGGATCATCTGACCATGCAGCTCCGGCGGGCGGGCGTCCTTGCCCCAGCCGACGCCGCGGGTGGCCTCGAGGTACTGGTCGACGAGGTGGCGGCACTTCTGGTGGTGGTTGACGCCCTCGATGCGGTAGCACCAGCGGAGGCGGTCGCGGATGATCTTGGCGGTCTCGATCTGGATCCACTTCTCCCGCACCAGGTGCTCCCTGTACTCCAGCATCGCCACCGGGTCCCCGTACGGGTTCTTCGGGTCGAAGTCATCCGGCGGGCTCTCGTCGAACTCGACCTTCGCCTTCCGCACCATCTCCGGTAGCCTCCGCCGCCGCCGCCGCCGCCGCCGAGCTCTCCTCTTCCTCCGACGATTGGTTTGGGGATTTCTGGTCTGGTCGATCTCCGGTGTTGCGATGCAACTAGTGGATACTAAATGGGCCGTCTCCATCTCGCAGTAGCTGGCCGGCCCACTAACACGGGCCCATTAACAATTACTCCGTTCCCAATGAATCCTCGTGCTCACATTCGTCGTCTTCTTTTTCTCGATTCAAACAGTGACTCCGACCCAAAAGGGGAAAACACACGGCGCGATTCCGATGAGCTCTCCGGCGAGGTCCACCGTGTCGGCGACCAGCGCTGGCGCGATCTCGGCCTCCGACGACGTCGCCGACTCCATCGACGCGCTCTACCGCAAGGATGAGGCTATGGCAGGCAAATCCCCCTCGGCCTCACGCAGGCCCTAATCTCCTCTTTTTGATTCTGAATCGGCGATGGTTTGCTTCCCCGCAGAGCTCAAGTCGGAGGTGATGGAGGCGCTGCAAAAGGAGGTGAGGTCGCTCGATGACGACAGCTGGATGTTCGCCGCGCCCCGCTCCCGCATCAACCTCGTCTCCATGTCTGGTAACAACCACGCACTGCAGCTCGCTCACTCAGTTTAGTTGTGGTTTATGAACACAATACAGTTTAGTGCCTAGTAGTAGTTGATCATCAGATTATCTATGCCCTTGTTGAGTTGGAGTTAGAGCTGTCTCTCGCCACGAATCAGTGGTTGATTTCAGGATCTTAAGATTTTTTGTTTGCCCCCTGTTTGGCATATGCTTCTCAGGTGGTTACCTACGCAAGCAGCAGGAAAAATTGGCTGACCTCGGTCAAGCATCCAAGAAGACAAGGAACTTCTAGCAACTAGGGGCCTTCCAGGGAAGCCTCTGCTTCGCAGTTTAAATCCATCCGGCATCTCTTTGAAGGGACTGTGACCTGGTGTCGATCCATTGAGGTTGTGTCCTGCACTCAAATTTGGAAATCCTTTCATGCCATTGTTCAATGTAATAGACAAAAAAAAAAATTATCAAAACACTTACCAGCATGTTCAGCTGGACTTAAGCTCAGTGTACAGTTCTTCAGGGAAACTGTTTATCTGAATGAAGACTGTAGGTGAATTTTCATTTTCCACCTCAAAGCAATGCATTTCACAGTGAAATTAAGTTGTCTTGGGCAAATTGTATAGATAATGGTATCTGTAGCTATATCATATTATCATGGTCTAGAACTTAGAATGCTAGGGGGAAAGATGTGATTAATTGGATAATAGATTGTAGGTGTGCAAGGTGGTACAGGCTACACTATAATATTCTTCCACTGGCAATGATTGAAACTTTAGAAAAAGATCTTGTATGCTGGTGCCTACAAAAAGAACTTGATTTTGCACCATTCCTTTTTGTTTTCCAGAGACAATGTTCAGGGCCTGACCATATCCTCTGAAAGAACGATGCTTCAACTTGAGCCTGAAATTGACTTGGTGTGAATGTGGTTAGCATCATGAGTTGGCAAAAACTACCGAACTGGTTGTTAATTTGATACCAGGCCACTATTTTTTTTCTGCGTTTTTTCATGTATGATAGTGACCTAGAATATCAAATAAGCTGTCTGCTGTGCTACTTCAGATTTGATATGCAGTGAAAGTAATTGGTAAATAAAATTCTGGTGATTCTATTGGTAGCCTTTGAGGTACCATGCAATAATGCTGTTAGTTGTATATGAGTCTCGAGTGATAAGTGTCATGTATATGAAATGTACATCACGTATCCTGGTTTGCTATGCTGTGTAATCTGGAAAGGATTTTTCTTCGATGTTCTTTTTTTTTTCTCGTTTTGGTTTTGTATGTGTTTTTGTGTGTAAAATGTGTACAAGCCAAGGGGTTGGATGTGGGATACTGTACATGTTTAATACAGAGAGGCGCAGGAGGTGACGAATAGATCCTCAGGAAGTTTCTGTTTATACTCGAGTTATACTCCAGTTGTGTGTGTGTGTGTTTTAAGATATTTGTCGGTGGATAGCATGGAGGAATCGAGCGTGAAATAGGATCTGGTTATTGCCCTACAGTTATACAAGCACTATGGTGTGGTGTCCGTGGTCGCCGACGCCGACGAAGTCATTTTTAGATTTCTTAATAGTATTTCTCTTGTTAGAGAAAACTGTAGTTATGTCATGTGTCGAGCCGGACGGAGGTCGCATGATCCATGGACCCCGGCCTGCTGTCTTGTGTGATGGTAAGGCCGTACCTTCGGTTGATGTTAAGTCCTGCATTGCAAACCAGGACTGATGTGTTATAGAGCTTGGATTTCGTTAACTACACATCCCTGTGATGATTGATGACACAAGAAGTTTAGGTCTGAATGTTCTTCCTTTTTCTCTGTTGTGTTGAGTCGGATTCAGCTGCCATTCTGCCCTCTTGCAGCCAAGCCTGGCTATATAGACCGTGATAGCCCTCTATTCAAGTCTATTGTGTTTGCTGTTGGCGAAGGCAAAAAGGCAGGTACCGGGGCCATAAAATTTCTTGTGATGAGCAGAGCAGCAAGCAAGCTGCATGCAAGGGCGAGAATTTATTTTTTTTTTAAATATTTACAAAAGTATATATATATTTTTAAGTATTACAGATTTATACCCCTAACGCTCTCTGGGAGGGCTTTTTTTAAAAAAAAAATCCTCCTAGAGGGCATTTTATCCGACGTGACAGACGGTCCGACTGCATGGCGTCAGAAGGAAACCGGCGTCTTCCTCAACCTCTTCGTCAAGCATCAGCTCTACAAGACGGTCGCCGCGGTCGAAGAACCCTGCCTCCGGGGCAGCGGACTCGACCACGGCCTCCTGCGTTTTCCTCGCGAACTACCGCGACTTCCTCGCGCACGGCGAACTCACACCCCCGGGACGCGAGCCCGGCCTCTTGGGCCCGTATGCATTCTCCCCGGGAGAGCGTTTCCTTCTCCCATGCCTCCCTCTCGGGTCAGGCGCGGGAGAACTCGTTGGCGGCGGATTCGGTGGCGCCCTTCAATCGGACGACGCACCTCTCTGCTGCCGCGGCCTCCGGACAGCGGTCGCCACGAAGAACTCGGTGGCGACAGTACGGGCGGCGAGCTGCCGCAGCGCCATCGCGACCGCTGCCGCCGGCCTTCCTCAACACTTCGTTCCATGTTTTCAGCCCGGGTGCCGGGTACGTATCGCATCTAAGTCAACAAATCGTCAAGCTACGTCAGTACATGGCGAACCAGGCGGACCCAGCGTCCCCTCATTTCTTCAAGACATGGCCCTGTTCCTGGCCGGAGTGGATCCCGGCCGAGCAACAGGGCCAGGGGCCACTGTTGGCGAAATGGGACTGGGGGTCCCACAGCCTGTGGGGACGCGTGGATCTCCGGCCACATCGGCTCCTCCGGGGGGCATATCCGGCACGACCGGCGGCCGGTAGGGAGGCCGTGTCTCCCGCCGGTCATCCGTGCCCGGATGCGTCGCCCGCGGCCCCGGGTGCTCGTCCCCACGCCCGGACGCGCCGCCTGTCGGCCGGGAGCGCCTCCTCCGGCCCCAGGCGAGTGCCTCGCCCGTGCCCGGAGGCGCCGCCTCCGGGCGTGTGTGGCAACCAGGCGACCAGACCAGCCGCCCGCAGCACCCGACAGGGGCTCCTCCAGGCGTGGCGCAACAGGCGGCTGCTGGCATGCAGGTGCTCCAGCCGCCCACAGCAGCAACAGCTCCGGCATAGGCGTCGTAGGCAGACGTGTGCACAGGAGAGCTCGCCGGAAAAGCTCTCTCTCTGTATTCTGGCACTGTGGACTCCCCTAATCTATAAAGGAGGATCCAGGCCACCGAACCGAGGCGAGGAAGCTTGAGCATTAGGAACCCCGAGCTCGGACTCTGACTAGACCCCGGGCTCCCCGACTCTATCTCATTCTCAGGCGACTGTTCTTCTTCCTCAGCTCCGGCTGAGCTCACTTTGTAACCGTATTCATTCTCCCACCTAGCCATACACACAGGAGTAGGGTATTACGCTCCGGCGGCCCGAACCTGTATAAATCCTCCTGTCTTCTCTGTGTGCCACGGTTTTCTCGTCTTCTCCAACGCCTCGTACACCTGAGAAACAGCTCCCCTGGCCGAACCTCAAAGGGGGGTCTCCCGACTTCCCGCCGTCGAGGCTTCGTCCTCCGACAGCTGGCGCGCCAGGTAGGGGGAGTTTCCTTTTCAGGTGACACGCCGGCTTCTCCAACACCGGCGCACTCATGGCGGGAGACCATCATCATCAGCAGGATGCCGACGACGAGTCCGGCGGCCTCACCCCGCCGGACAATGCTAGCCCTCTGGCTAGCTCACCGCGTTCCCCCAAGTCTTCCTGGGGGCGCGCGGTGCGCACTGCACGGGCCGACTTCACCCAGTGGCGGCCTGGCCGAGCGGCCTCGGCACCTCCCTCTGCGGAGGGAGCCGGTAAGTGCCCGGCTGGGTCCGCCGCGGCCTCATTCGTGAGGCGTGAACAGGCGCGCCGCTCCACGGCGCGCCAGCATCAAGACATCCAGCCGGCGACGCCGCAGGAAGCCCTCCTGGCGGCGAAAGCTCTCCTGCGCCACCCCCCGGCTTCCACCGGGGGCAGCAGCCGGGAAAGGCGGTGGCTCGGCGAAGTCGCCGACCTAGTAGGTGCGGCCCATCGTCTGATCACCGCCGGCAATCTTGCAGGAGCCAGCGAGTCCTCGCGTTCCGCCTCGCGCCGGGACAAGAGGAAGCGCCAGAAGGCCAAGGCGGCAGCCGAGAGCTCCGCCTTGGCTGCTGCGGGCAGCCCCCGGGGCGACATCGCCCACGAGGACGACGACGGCGGCGGTAAGCGGCAAAGGGCCGCACGTACGCCGCCGCCGCCGGCAATGGCCCGGGGATGGTGCGCCTTCCACCAGACGGACCGGCACGACCTTACGGAGTGCCGCGCCGTCCAGCGTTTGGCCAAACGCCACGAGGAGCGGCAGTAGGCCGAGCCCGGTCGGAGCCCTTGGCTCCCGGGTGCGTATCTGGCCCCGGTCGGAGCATGGCTCCCCGGCGCCGATCTAGCCCCGGTCCGAGCCCTTGGCTCCCGGGCGCATACCTTCCCCCGGTCGGAGCTTAGCTCCCGGGTGCGTACTTAGCCCCGGTCGGAGCATGGCTCCCGGGCGCGCGTAAATAGCCCTGGTCGGAGCCCCTGGCTCCCGGGCGCATATCTTCCGCCGGTCGGAGCCCCTGGCTCCCCGGCTCATGTCTAGCCCCGCACGGAGCCCCCGGCTCTCAGGCGCGCGTATCTAGCCCCGGTCGAGCCCCTGGCTCCCGGGTGCATATCTCCCTCCGGTCCGGTCACGGAGAGCTCGCTCCCTCTCAAGGGAACTGAGTCCGAGGGAGCTAAGCCCGAGTCCCGGTAGAACCAGTGGCGGGCCAAGCGCGCTCGAAGCAGTTCGGACGGTCCGAACCGTCAACGGACGGTCCGGTTGTAGCGACTCGGACGGTCCGACCCCTGCGCGGATGGTCCGAACCCCGCTCCCTGGCCGGAGTAGCCTCAATAAGGTGCGAGTACCCGGACAGCACCGCCTTGGCAAGGGCGGGTCCGGGGAAGTCGTCCGGATACGGTCCATGTCCTCACCCGGGGCCGTGCCCAGGCACGTGTCGACCATACATAACAAATCATATTTCAGTCCGGGGCTCCCTGAGTCCCGGGCACATTTGAGCCGAGGCATGGATTCCCGAATCCGTGCCCCGGGTCCGACATCGAGGTGCCGAACCAGGGCGGCCTCGCCAAGGCGAGTGCAAGCCTAAGAACGCGACACCCGAAGTAGGGCGCGAAGCCCGGACAGCACCGCCCCGGCGAGAATGCGTCCGGAAGGTCGTCTCACACCCCATATTTCAAGCCCGGGCCCCCGGAACCCGGCTTATATCAAAAACATATTTCAGTCCGGGGCCCCCGGGTCCCGGACACGTCCTCCGCATGACGGCCGGGGTCCCGGGTCCCGAGCACATGCCGGACTCGGGCTCGCGAGGGAAGCAAGTCCGAGCTCCATCCCCAGGCACAACAAGTATCTCCACAAAATATCATCTGAAAACACATCCTTGTCGCGATCGAGGCGATCTCCCCCGGGGGCATAATCGGGTCGCGCCCATGTGGTGGCTGGGTATTGCGCATAAGCATCTGTTCCCTACCAGCGAGCTACCGTATCCCACCTGCTAAACCCCGGACATCGTCTAAGCCCCGGCTTGCGATGCCCCGCACTGGTTGGCTTCGGGCTCGGTTTTTTCCGCTGCTAGGGGGGAGATCCCTTATGCGCAGTCCTTTCCTCCGCACGGTCGCGACCGCGAAGAGGCCCCTAGGAGGTGGTAGACGCAACGGCTCGCAGCATGGGATGGACAAGGGAACGAGCCAAGCGCTCTCACGGTTCATCCTGTAGAGCCTGTCGTCGCGGCACCGCTGCGCTCCCGAGGCCAACGGTGCCCGGGGGCACGGAGGACCCCCGGATCCGGAAGACGGAAGGGGCCGAGCCTCCAGACTCAACCGCTCCGCAAGCCACGCGCCCAGATGCTCGCGACCCCTTGTTGCCGGGCTCTCGGGGCCGGCGCCGACCCCAAGCCCCGGAAAGGGGACTTGGGAGCTACGGCGATTCATGGCGGAGGGGCCTGCTACTCAGTGTTCCCGGGGGCCGGCAGAACTCCCGGTGCCGGGATTGCGAACCGGGGCCTTGCCGCCCTCTTCAAGCCCCCAGATAAGTAACCTTATCCAAACTTACGCATTGCTTAATCTGTATTCTTGCCCCATTGTATGGACAACCTAGGTGCCCGGGGCGAGCTGCGGCGCCCGACCTGGCCAGCTTGTCCCCAGCGCCCGCGAAGGCACGAAGGGCCCCCAGACCTGGAAGACGGAAGAGGTCGCGCCTGTGGACCCGATCATCCCGCCAGACTCATCCTCGGGCCCCTCGCAGCCGTCAAAGAATCATGCTCCCGGGGCAGGCGGCTGCTCCAGGACCCGGGAAGGGGACCTGGGCGCGATGGCGAATCACGGTGGATTGGCCTGATACTCGGCGCTCCCGAGGGAGAGCAACACTCCCAGTTCCGGGACTGCTCTCGCGAAGCGTTGCCGGCCTTCGCAATATCCAGATACGTTACCTTATCCGACCTTACATATTGCTCAACTTGTATGCTTCCCCTATTTGTATGATCAACCTAGGCTCCCGGGGCGGGCGACAGTGCCCGACCTGGCCAACTCCCCCCCGGCCGCCGCCGGGGCGCCGGGGGCTTCGTTGCATGGCGATCCCTGGCCCGGGCAGGATCAGTTCCCGAGGGGCTCCGAGTGTCCTCGCGGCCTCGCTACGCTCCCCGTGCCAACGACGCGGAGGGCCCCCGGACCCCGAAGACAGACAACGACCGAGCCCCCAGACTCAACCGATCCGCAAGGCTCGCGCCCCGGGGAACCGGGTCCCGAGGCGGGCGACCGTCGCGTTCACTGCCTCCGGGGACCAAGCTCCCGGGGCCGGCGGCTGCGCCAGGGCCCGGACAGGGGCCATAGGCCCGACGGCTGTTCGCAGCTGCTGATCTCGCTGTCCGACAACGCTCGATACTCGGCGTTCCCGGACACGAGACCCCGAACACCAGCAACCTCCGAACAATACAATAAGCAAAGGTACGAAAATATAAACGTCATCATATATATACGCAAAATGTCTCTCTGTACAAGACAGGCCAAACCAGAGCGCAAGCACGAGCGAGGCCCGGACGAGCACGGTCACCGCTGCACTACTGAAGGCGGCCCGGGGCGACGTCGGAAGGGGAGCACTCGGGGGCGTCAAAAAGGAACCGGCGTCTTCCTCGACCTCTTCGTCGGCCATCGGCTCCACCAGGTGTTCGCGCCCAAAGACACCGTCGCACGGGGAGAGGTCGCTGGCCTCCTTCGGACCGGACCCCGGATGACGACAGAAGAACGGCGCTCGGGGGCATGGAGGGCCCCCGGGCCCCGAAGGCGCCCACGCATGGCGTCAGAAGGAAACCGGCGTCTTCCTCAACCTCTTCGTCAAGCATCAGCTCTACAAGACGGTCGCCGCGGTCGAAGAACCCTGCCTCCGGGGCAGCGGACTCGACCACGGCCTCCCGCGTTTTCCTCGCGAACTACCGCGACTTCCTCGCGCACGGCGAACTCACACCCCCGGGACGCGAGCCCGGCCTCTTGGGCCCGTATGCATTCTCCCCGGGAGAGCGTTTCCTTCTCCCATGCCTCCCTCTCGGGTCAGGCGCGGGAGAACTCGTTGGCGGCGGATTCGGTGGCGCCCTTCAATCGGACGACGCACCTCTCTGCTGCCGCGGCCTCCGGACAGCGGTCGCCACGAAGAACTCGGTGGCGACAGTACGGGCGGCGAGCTGCCGCAGCGCCATCGCGACCGCTGCCGCCGGCCTTCCTCAACACTTCGTTCCATGTTTTCAGCCCGGGTGCCGGGTACGTATCGCATCTAAGTCAACAAATCGTCAAGCTACGTCAGTACATGGCGAACCAGGCGGACCCAGCGTCCCCTCATTTCTTCAAGACATGGCCCTGTTCCTGGCCGGAGTGGATCCCGGCCGAGCAACAGGGCCAGGGGCCACTGTCGGCGAAATGGGACTGGGGGTCCCACAGCCTGCGGGGACGCGTGGATCTCCGGCCACATCGGCTCCTCCGGGGGGCATATCCGGCACGACCGGCGGCCGGTAGGGAGGCCGTGTCTCCCGCCGGTCATCCGTGCCCGGATGCGTCGCCCGCGGCCCCGGGTGCTCGTCCCCACGCCCGGACGCGCCGCCTGTCGGCCGGGAGCGCCTCCTCCGGCCCCAGGCGAGTGCCGCCCGGGAGCGCCGCCTCCGGCCCCGGGCGAGTGCCGCCCGGGAGCGGGCCGTCCGGGAGCGCCTCCTCCGGCCCCGGGCGAGTGTCGCCCGTGCCCGGAGGCGCCGCCTCCGGGCGTGTGTGGCAACCAGGCGACCAGACCAGCCGCCCGCAGCACCCGACAGGGGCTCCTCCAGGCGTGGCGCAACAGGCGGCTGCTGGCATGCAGGTGCTCCAGCCGCCCACAGCAGCAACAGCTCCGGCATAGGCGTCGTAGGCAGACGTGTGCACAGGAGAGCTCGCCGGAAAAGCTCTCTCTCTGTATTCTGGCACTGTGGACTCCCCTAATCTATAAAGGAGGATCCAGGCCACCGAACCGAGGCGAGGAAGCTTGAGCATTAGGAACCCCGAGCTCGGACTCTGACTAGACCCCGGGCTCCCCGACTCTATCTCATTCTCAGGCGACTGTTCTTCTTCCTCAGCTCCGGCTGAGCTCACTTTGTAACCGTATTCATTCTCCCACCTAGCCATACACACAGGAGTAGGGTATTACGCTCCGGCGGCCCGAACCTGTATAAATCCTCCTGTCTTCTCTGTGTGCCACGGTTTTCTCGTCTTCTCCAACGCCTCGTACACCTGAGAAACAGCTCCCCTGGCCGAACCTCAAAGGGGGGTCTCCCGACTTCCCGCCGTCGAGGCTTCGTCCTCCGACAGCGGAGACAGCAATAAGACAAGCCATACCTGCTCTCTCATGTAGCTCTCTCTCCCTATCAGCATGTATCTTGGCACTGTGCAATCCCCTTGCTCTATAAAAGGAGGACCCAGCCAAGGCCGAAGGGAGGAAGCTTTCCCGTCCTCTAACTCTCTGCTCTGCACCCCCGAGCTCACTCTCTAACCACTGCTCTTCTTCTCCGGCTCCGGCCGCATGCTGAGCTCACCTTGTAACATAGCAAACCACATTCATCTCCACATAGCATACACACAGGAGTAGGGTTTTACGCTCCGGCGGCCCGAACCTGTATAAATCCTCCCGTCTCCTCTGTGCGCCTCTGTTCATCGTCTTCCCCAGCGCCCTGCGCGATTACTACGCTTCGGACGGTCCGGACCCTTCTGCTTCACCGCGGTTCGGACGGTCCGGACTAGCTTCGGACGGTCCGAACCCCGCCTCTTCTACGTCTTCTTCGCCTATCTTTCTTCTACACCTGACGCCGGCTTCGCCTGAGAACTACTCCCCTGGCCGAATCTCAAAGGGGGGTCTCCTGACTTCCCGCCGTCGAGGTTTCATCCTCCGACACCTCTCATAAGGCGTTTTTTGCCCGACCAAGGGGCCACCTGTAAAAAGGTTAAAAAACTCCATTCTCTATTCTGTATATTTTGCAGGTGGATCCTTTGCAGTCCTTTCCAAGAGCGATTTTTGATCTTTTTGCAGGCCCCTGGGCGGGAAAAAAAGCCCTTGGGAGGGCTTTTAAATTTTTTTTAAAAAATAAAAAACAAGTTGTGTATATTTATGTGCCTTAAATTTCGAAATGCAAGTTGTTAAATTTGAAAATGGCTAAATTTAGATGATTCAAATATGGTAAAAGTTAAACTTCGCTGTGAAGTTTAACTTTTACCATATTTGAATCATCTAAATTTAGCTATTTTTAAATTTAACAACTTGCATTTCAAAATTTAAGGCACGTAAATATGTACAACTTGTTTTTTATTTTTTAAAAAAATTTACAAAAAAGCCCTCCCCTAGGGTATTTTTTGCTTGGCCAGGGGGCTACTTATGAAAAGGTCAAAAATCATCCTTGGAGAGGGCTGCAAGGGGGCCGCTTGCAAAAATATACGTAACAGAGAGAATGGCGTTATAGGCAGCCGACGGTCGTCTGCCACGTGAGCCTTCTGGGAGGGCTTTTTTTAAAAAAAAAGCTCTCCCAAAAGACGTTAGGGGTACAAATCCGCAAAACTTAAAAACAAAAATATATTTTTGTAAATATTAAAAAAATAAAAAAATTCCAAGGGCGACAGGCGGGCGGCCCTAGCACGCTGAGCTGCTGGCCGTGCCCACTAGCTAGAACCAGCCAGCTGGCCTAAGGCAAAGATACAATGCCACCGCTAATTCATCTTGAAGACTAAGGTATAGTTTAAAGGTGAATAAATAGAAAGAAAAAAAGATCACATAAAATGAGGTAAGTTATTAGTGCATGATTAATTGAGTATTAGCTATTGTAAACTTAAAAAATAGATTTATATGATTTTTAAAATAACTTTTATATAGAAAAATTTTTGCCAAAAAACATACAGTTTAACAGTTCGGAAAGCGTGCTCATGGGAAACGAGAAGAGAAGGTTTTCACTCCAATTCTTAGTCTCGAACGAACCCTAAGGCTGAGTTTGAAGATGAGGGAAGAAGAAGAACATGATAGTAATCTCGTTGATCACGTAAAACGAGATAAGCCATTAACGTATAATTATTGAGTTTTAGCTATTACAAACTTGGAAAATAGATTAATATGATTTTTAAAGCAACTTTTATATAGAAAATTTTTATAAAAAAACACACGGTTTAGCAATTCGAAAAACATGCTCATAAAAAAGAAGGGAGTTTTTATCAAAGTGGAGATTCGAACGGTCTCTAATAAAGGTATTAGCAAAAGAGAAGTGAATCTAGTACAAGAGAAGTGAATGGTTAATGGTGGATAATGGCGTAATTAAAAATAGAGCTGGACCTGTCCGTCTGGCTCTGATCACCACTACTGGCACTCACAAGGCACAGAGATACTGCAGCTATAGTATGTTTTGCATTAGCAATAGCAAAGCAGCATAGGAAACGGTTAAACCAAACCAAAAGTGGATCGGAGTATGAACATTTTGCTAATCCAATTCTCAAGGCCAAGAAGAAGAAGGTCACATGTACTAGTACCACTCTTGATCTACTAATCTAATTAATCCACATCTACCGTTGGAAGGGATGATAGATATCCCAAGAAACAAACAACAGGGGGAGGAAAAAGATGATGAGGCGCTCCACCTCCACCTCGCCCGCATTCGCATCCAACGGCTAGCTGCGTTGAAGTCACGTCCGGCCTTACCCGTCACCGCCGCTGCCGCTGTAGCGCCAGCCCCAGCCCCAGCCTCCGGCCGCGAGCCAGCCTTGGCTCCTGCTTTAACCGCCGGTGGACGCCGCCGTTGTGCCCGATGGACGCCGTCGCCGTTTCCGCTGCACATATAATCCATATGATGAGATGAGAAGCAAGACCAGCCAGTGAGTCCATGCGAGTAATCAATCAATCAATCACCTGTGGCCTCGAGGGAGCGAGCAGCGGTGGCCAGCACCGGCGAATCTGTACGCAAGCGCAACAACGGCAAGCATAACGTTAGGCGCACGCGTCGCATCACATGGAGCTGGATTGCGCGGCGAGTTGGGGGAGCTAAGACGACGAGTGTTTACCGGTGGCGAGGGAGGAAGCCGGGTCGTGGGAGAGGAGGAAGAGGACAAGGAAGCAGAGGAGCGTGAGCACGGGGACGAGGTGGATGGACTTGTCCGGCGCCGCCCGGGCCGCCTTCCCGGCCTTCTCATCCTCCGCCGCAGCGCCGCCGTCGAGGCGGGGCTTGCCGCCTGGCGATCCGACGGAGAGGCGCTGCATTGCGTGGCGGTGGCGGCGGCGGCGGGCGGAGATGCAGGGTGCCCTGCCCTTGCAGTGTTGTGTGCGCCTAGGCTATTTATTATTAGGATGTGGAAGGGGATAGGTGTGGTATAGCTTGGCCTGGACTGGTGGGGTCCCTTCAACATTTGCAGCAGGGGGACCATTTTTTTTGTAAAAAAAATATTGATAAAGATTTTACATTTACTCCTTTGCTTTTTGGGCTGTGGTGTGTGCAAAAGGAATTGCCAGCATGGCATTCCCCTTTTGTACGCACCAGTGTAAATTCCTGCTTTTATTATTGTTTGTTACATCTGCGGCACATCAAATGAATGTTGTGCTTTGTGCTTTTTTTTTTTTTGGAATAGAGGCCAGGTTCTTTTTAACTCATTTATTGGATTACTTCATGTTTTCAAAAAATATGTCTTCTTAAAAAAAAATTCTTCTGCTGTAAGCTGTACTACACTGACAAAAATGTATCAACTAAGCTAAGCACTTCTTCTTTTGTTTTATCCAAGTGTTTAGCTCACATAAAACCACAGTGAGCTCCGAGTCAAAAAGCAAAGCAAGCCGCGTTAGCGCGCTACTCTTCCTTTATGACTGAGGCTCTATCCAAAGCTACTGATCTACGAACTTCGCAAGCGAACTGAGCAAGTTATAAGACACTTATCGTCAAGACTTAAAAAAAATATTGTTTAGACTACTGAGGTATTTGTTAAATTTATTTATCAAACTATTTAATTTATTCTTATAATCAACTAGACCACTCCATAATTTAAATTAAACGGGCCTGAGTGGCTGCACAATGCCACGTATGTATGTACCGCATGCACGGTGCCTTGATGCACAATTGTACTAGTACCAGCCTCTTCTTTTCAATTGTCACCTGGCATCTGTAGTACTTCCTCCTTTGGTTTTTACTTATTGTTTAGGGGCTGGCAGGATCTCTACTACTATACACTTTTGCTATTGTACAATTTTACTTCAAAAATCCTTAAACCATAATGTCTTCACCATTAAAACCTGTGGCCTGACCAAATTAGGCTACGTTCTTTCTAGCTTATTGGGTGACTTAAATAAGACGCACGTAAAACGAGAAACATCATTAGCGTGTGATTAATTAAGTATTTACTATTAAAAAGTTGAAAAATAGATTTATTTGCTTTTTTAGAGCTACTTTCATATAGAAAAATTTTACAAAAAACACACCGTCAATCGTTTTGAGAAGCGTGCGCACGGGAAACGAGAAAAAGTAGCAGCTTCAATAAGCTGTGCCGAACACAGCCTTAATGTCTTCTCTCGTCGTGGTGCTTTGAGGCTGTCCGGTTGTACATTTGGCCACCGCAACATACAAAATTTTTAAAAAACAAACATCTATTGGCATGCTTTGGAATGGAGGAGTGAGGATTTTCAGTATAATTTGAACTAAACCATGCAAATTTCATGCATTCCAAAAGGTCCATAACACCTCTGTTTAGGGCCATGTTTGGGGGAGCTGCTATAAGCTCCCCCAACAATTGAGAGTCTCACTCAAAATCCAAATTCGATAGATTCAAAAGCTAGAAAACTCAGATTTTCCAGATTCTCACCAACTGCTTTTCAAATCTCCAGCTCCTCTAAATAAGGCCTAAGTTGATTTGGTTGGCATAACCAAGGACGCAATTGGATGGAGAGGATCGAGGTAGTCGGTATCGGAATACTATGTAGAATCATTTTTTGTCCGTTAGTATCATAGGATTCAGATCCTATCAAATTTTTTAAAAGTACATATTTGTATATAAGATTTGTAGTATGTTGCATAAATTATAGCCTATAATATTGATTTTAATAAATTTAATTGACTTTTTCTAAACATGAGTGGACTTATTCACATTATTTTCAATCCATCTTATTTTAAATAATACTTTCATAGGATTGTAGGAACGGAATTCTATGTAAGATACGGTAGGATCGTATGGAACTAAATAGTAAGATCTGGATACTACGGAAATTAGGACACTAGGTGCCATTGGTATCGTTTCGACTTGGTAAGATTATGGCCTTGCAGATTGGGACATCGACGATCTTGGAGAGGATGCTTTGTAGAAGGGAAGAATCTGTTCTAGAGATTAACTTGGACATTGTCCAAAGACTCCAAACACCAGTCGCGTTTGGCTCCTCTTTTTTTAAGGATTAGTGTCATGCCTGTGCGTTGCAACATATTAGATGGTGGTTTTACGGAGTTTATTTGTGGTAACATGGTTTTTTTTTGGTATGGTGGTTTTTATGGAGCGGTTCGATTTTTTTGGATGGGATGGTTTTTTTAGGGAGGATGATTTTTTTACGTGGGGAAGTACGGTAGTTGGGAGAGGAGGAAGACGATTCTTCTTTTACAGTGGTAGAGATATGCAAACTAGTTGAACTGAATTTTGAAAATCAACTTCAGTCCTGAGAAAACATTTGACAATAGTTGTAATGTTTGTTGCCTATATAAGGCCTTGTTTGCATCGGCCGAAATCCCGGCCCATCCACGTGTGTGTGGGCAATCCAGTCCATGCGCGATGACGGCCCGGGGTAAAGGCCCATCCAAACGAGGCGTAAATGCGAAAACTCACCATTCCGTCTCCCCATCATATACACGTAAATCTGAAGTACGCTTTCTGGCCTTTGGCCTCTCGTCTCGTCTCGTCTTCTCCCGCTCCGTTTCCAGAGAAACCGCACGACGCCTCTCGTCTCTCTCGACTCGACTCGCACCCAACCACCACCAACGCAGCAGCTCTCCTCTCTCGCGAAGCCGCTGCGGCGTCCTTCCGCTACCTCCTGCAGCGGAAGCTTCCTAGCCGCCACCGCCGGGATGGAGGCTGCTGCTGCGGCGGCGCCCTCCGACGAAACCCTAGCCGCCATCTTCGCCCAGCTCAAGCCGCACACCGTCGCCCTCCTCGACCTCATCCGCAGCCGCACCCCGGCCTCCAAATCCGCCGCCGCTTCCTCCGTCCGCGCCATGGCCTCCTTCCTCCGCTCGGCCCCCGCCCCAGCGTTGCAGCTCTGCTTCGAGTACCCGCTCCTCCCTCCTCCGCCCAAGTGTTTGTGTGTTGCTTTTGTTTGTTTGGCTGAACTAATGTAGGGCTTGTTTGGTGCTGTGTGCTTGTCTAGTTACACCGCGTTTCCATTGCTCCTGCTCCTGGATGCTGCGGTGCAATGCAGGAAGGAAGCCAATGCACCAGAGGAGCTCGACATCTCTGATGCTATTGCCGAAGGTGGTCTTACGTGCCTCGAGGTGCTTCTTGCCAAGTGCCGCCTCACCTCGGTCAATCAGGTGCTTCATTTTGCTCTGCTTCCGTATACCTGATGATTCTCTACTTCTATTCTATGATCTCCAACTAGAACTCAGAAATTAGCTGCATTAGTAATAACTTGTCAATGAATTTGTGTCTTATTTCATCTGACAAGCGATCTTTGAACAACTGAGGACAGTATGAACCAAAATTTCCTGTGTGCTGTAGCTCATGACAGGCAGAACATCTGATTCTGGATTATAGTTCTTTCTGTGGCAGAATCCACAGTGTCATTCACATATTTTACATGAGTTTCTTTTGTTTGCTTTACTAGATGGTTGCATTGCTAAAGAAGTTAACCTACGGAGCAATGCTTTCGCCTTTGGAGGCTTCAGAGGAATTCCGCCAAGGCATCATAAGGTGCTTCAGAGCCATGATTCTTCAGCTACATCCATGCTTGGACCGCTCTTGTTCTTGCAAGCAAGCAACTGCATTTCCTACAGCTGTATCTACTACAAGTTTGGAAGTTGGCACCACAGTTAGCCCAAAGTACTCAGCACAACCAGAAGAGTGCTTGCTTGCATTCCTCCAGTCCCAAAATGCTTCAGCTGCTGTGGGGCACTGGCTTTCACTACTTCTCCAGGTACAGCGTCCATTGTTTTTCTCTTCTGGTTGACTTCAATTTTCCTTTTTTTTTTCTTTTTTGTTGATTTGACGCCTTTCACTTTCTTTCAGTCATCAGAACTTGAGGCATTGAGGGGTCACCGTGGCAGTGCAGATGTTAGAAAGGAAGCACTAATTACACTGCGTGTTCTTATTGCCAAGGTGAGAAGTTTTGTGCAAGCAACACATTGGTGGTCACTAGCCGAGACACTTGTGATGTTCAGGGAATGCTTAATCATAAAGTTGATTAGCATATTCTTGCTATCATTTCTCCCACAGAAGTGTAAAGGCATGAAAAGATGAAGGTTCAAAAATCAATACTATCTGTTTAGCTGTTGCATTAGCATAATGACCAGGTTTTTTTGGAGAGGACGGCAAGGCCAGTTGTTTTACTCTCTTTTCTAAATAAAAGAATAAAATATATTGAACTGATGTTAGATACACCAACTTTCAGAGATGATAATTACCTAGTTTCCACTGATTCGTAGTAAGAATCAGCCTCACTGTTTTGCTTAGTGTATTTTTTATCTTTCTTGAAAGCATGATAACTCTGCACAAAAGCATGTTACAATGGTTTTAATTTTCTTTCAGGCATGACTCCTTCTGAGGCTATTATTTTATTTTTCCCACTATACAGACAATTCAGTAAACTTACACTTCTTGTTTAGGTAGGTTCTGCTGATGCACTTGCCTTTTTCCTTCCTGGAATTGTCAGTCGTCTTGGAAAGGTTCTTTACACATCTAAGAATATGATAAGTGGTGCTGCTGGGAGTGCTTTGAGCATTGAGCAAGCTGTTCTTGGATTGACTGAGGCCTTGATGGTAGTCCTAAATGACAAGGAAAATTTGAGTGGACTTGATATTTCCAGAGATGAGAATGCGGTCCGTTGTACTGGTGGCAATAGTGAACATGTATTGCAGATGCTTCGCCAATTACCAGGCAAAACTTTATCTGAGCAGATAGGTAGTGGTGAAGCTACAGAAGATTTGACCGCCGATGGCAGTAAAATCTCTACTGATAGAAGAGAACTGCATGTTAAACGGACAAAAAAATGGCTTGAGGAAACAACTAGTAATGTTGATAAATTACTTTCTGCCACGTTTCCACATGTAAGTATTTTTCTTCTCTGTTATTTTTAATTAGTGTGTCGGTGGTTAATGTTGGAGAATGAAAAGTGAATATTATACCAATTTTTCTTTTAAGCTTTCTATTCATTCATCTGAGAAAGTAAGGAGGTCGGTGGGTAATGGCATAAGAGGGCTTTTGTCTAGCTGCAACTATACATTAAGGAAAAGCAAGATGCTGCTTGTGGTAAGTATACATATGATATTTTATCACTTAATTGAGTTGTTGTGTCTAGAGTTATGCTATATGTTTACTTTTAACTTCTCAAAGATGATTGCAGGAATGCTTATGTGTTCTGGCATGTGATGATGCAGCAGCTGTGTCTGAGGCTGCGCAAGACTCCCTTGATTATCTTTTCATGCAGGGTCAGAGAATTCTAACAGAAGATGATGTTTCTCATTTTTTTACCAGGTTCGTACTATTTTGTTCCTCTATTAATAACACAGCTGATAGTTGGGTAAAGTTCTCAACCATTTGACATGTAAAACAGGCTTGTTGAAAAGTTACCACAAATGGTACTTGGTAGTGAGGAGACCACTGCTATTTCGCATGCTAGAAGACTGCTAGCTCTAACTTATTATGCAGGTCCTCAGTTTTTGGCAAATTATCTTCATCGTTCTCCTGTAAGTTGTCAACATTCCTTTTGTTGGATAAATGATTCTTTTGCTTTTAACTTGATTCCATTCCACTTTCAGGTTGTTGCTGCTCGTTTGTTTGACTGTTTGGGTTTATGTATTAGTCAAAGTTCACAATTTTCTGGTTCCATAGACAAGCTAATTGTATCAAAGCCACTATCTGTTGGATATCTGTTTTCAGTTGCTGAGCTAAAGAGTGGTGCCTATCCTAAAGATGAAAACTATGGTTTTCAGCATGCCATGCCTGCATCAACAGCCACCAAAATATCTGTTATCCAAGATAATGGTTTGCCAAATACAGCACACAGTTCAGTTGAATACGAGTTGCCCCATGTACCTCCCTGGTTTGTTCATGTGAATAGTCAGAAGCTTTACTTTGCTCTTGCTGGAATTGTTAGGCTTGTTGGTCTATCAGCAGTTTCAGGTAATTTCTCAACTATGTTGGATGCCTGGGAACATTATGATTTAGGGTTAATTCCCTTCTTGCATTTCGTATCATATGGTACAATTTATGATACTTGAATCTTGTGTTAAGCATATTTTGGTTGGTTTTGATGATACTAGGGGAAGAAACCAGTGCTTCATTGTCCGTCTTTGTTGATATCCTACTCGATCAGTTCAGGAGGTTGAGCATGGAGCTGCGGGGCAGTGGGCAGAGGTGGTACATGAAAAGTGATGCTGGGCAAACGCTGCGTCAGGCAAGCTCAGCTGTTTGCATGCTCAATGAGCTCATATATGGTCTATCTGATTGGTCCCTCAGTATATGTTTACAAATATTCAACAAGAGCTCAGCACAGGTGATAGTACCTGGTCAAAATGATCAGTTAACTGCTTTTGGCCAACATAGTGGAGGTACTAACAGAAATGTTTGGAAGATAAGTGAGCAAATGGGCATGAAAGACCACATTATTCATTGCATTGGAAGTATTCTGCATGAATATATGGCTCCAGAAGTTTGGGATCTTCCAACAGAATCGGACTCCAAGCTATCCCTAACAGAATTAAATATTCCCTTGCATTTCTTCCGTGATACTGCTGCACTGCACCAAGTAATTTATACACTTTACAATTCCTAATCGGTCTTTCAAAAGTTCACCTTTTGCTTGTTCTGTTTCGGACTATGTGTTTTTTGCTCAATGTCAATTTTTGGCCTTTTTTATCAGGTAATGATTGAAGGAATTGGAGTATTTGGTGTCGTGCTTGGCCAAGATTTTGCAAGTAGTGGATTTATGCACTCTTCACTTTATCTTCTGCTCCGGAAACTTATCAGCTCAAGTGTACAGATAAGAATTGCTTCAGATGCTGTCTTAAGAGCACTCGCTGCTGCTGGAGGTTATTCTTCGGTAATTGATGGCCTTATCTGTTGCAAGTTTTTTTTTCCTTATCTTTGTGGACTTTGTATTTATGTTTTTTCTTCCTCCCTGTACAGGTTGGTCAATTTGTTGTGGCAAATGCAGACTACATTGTGGACTCTCTTTGCAGACAGTTGCGTCATTTGGATCTCAATCCCCATGTCCCTGATATTCTTGCTTCTATGCTGTGTTATATTGGTGCTTCTCGTGATATTTTACCATTCCTTGAAGAACCGGTATGATTAGGGTGGCTATGAATCTCAGAATCAGAATATCTATTAATCAATTCTATGCCTTTTCAAAATTAAGCTGTGTTTCTGTAGTCTTCTCGTAAGAGAAGTGCCATGTGGAACATCTGCTGTTTCTAATTGCTGAACCGGTCATATTGATTGCCCCTTATTTGCTCTGGAAAGTGGAAACACTTCTATTTTTTTCAGAGCACCTTTTTTAAAAATAAAATTGGCTAAGAGGATGTAGTAACGTATGGTATTCTCTGTGACAAGAGGGTACCACAGAAGCTAAAAGGCAAGTTCTATAGAACAGCAATTAGACCGGCAATGTTGTATGGTGCAGAATGTTGGCCTACAAAAAGACGGCATGTTCAGCAGTTAAGTGTTGCGGAAATGCGTATGCTGCGTTGGATTTGTGGTCATACAAGAATGGATCGAGTCCGGAACGATGATATACGTGATAGGCTAGGGGTAGCACCAATTGAAGAGAAGCTTGTCCAACACCGGTTGAGATGGTTTGGACATGTCCAGCGGAGACCTCCAGAGGCACCAGTGCATAGTGGAATCCTAAGGCGCGACAGTGATATTAGGAGAGGCAGGGGAAGGCCAAAATTGACATGGGAGGAGGCAATAAAAAGGGACTTGAAAGGATGGAATATACCCAAAGATTTATCTTTGAATAGGTGTGCTTGGAAAGCAGCCATTTATGTGCCTGAACCTTGATCTGCAGCTTCTATTGGGTTTCAACTCTAGCCTACCCCAACTTGCTTGGGATTGAAAGGCTTTGTTGTTGTTGTTGTTGTTGTTGTTGATGTAGTAACGTATGGGGTAGTAAGGGTCAAAGTTTATCGTTTAATCAGAACAAATTTTGATGTCCTTTTGCACTTGAAGCAAGTGCCATTTTTGTAATTTTCATTTCAATACATTTTTATTCTTACAGATGCGTTCAGTTTCTTCAGAGCTGGAGGTTCTTGGTAGGCATGATCACCCACATTTAACTGTTCCATTTCTGAAGGTATTATGATGTACCAAGTTTTGATAACATGTGGCATCTGTTTACTACTTTAAGGGGATTTAAATTTATCACTGGTCTGATCATTTTAACTCTCATTTCTTAGATTGCTAAGTTTGATCTTTCACATAAGGATAATTTTTTTAGGGGTCATATTTTGTTTGTGCTTTACCTAAATTTTACGTTTAACAGAGCAAGTTTTTCTCTTTCTTTTTTGGGTTTCTCTAGGCTGTTTCTGAGGTTGCTAAGGCATCTCGACATGAATCTGTTAGTTTGCCAGATGAGGTGGTGTCATTCTTCATGAAGGTTAGATCGGAAGGTCAAGCAATCCAAAATTTGATAGAGAAGAGAAGGGATACCTGTTTAGTGTCTGGTAATAGCTTGATAAGTTTAATATTTTTTTTACAATATCCTGTATACTAGGTAGCAATATGTGGAAGTAATATCGTATGCATCTCCTGCTCTCCTAACTTCTCTATACAATACTTTATTCGCGTAGTCCCTATCTCATACCCTATCTTTGTGATTGCATCAGAAAGAATGGATGTTGATGCTCAGCCTGATTTTCTGGGATTGGAATATTGGGAGGATTTACTTTGCAAGCTAAATGAGATGAGACGATACAGGAGAATAGTAGGATCTCTTGTTGGCTCTTGTGTAGTAGGTTCCACTCCCCTTCTGTCTTCAACAAAAGAAGCAGCTTGTCTTGTGGCCCTTGACATTGTAGAGGTATTGTTCCCCTACTAATTTAGATAAGGTTTTGGTTCCATTTCATAGGACATTTTGCTTGCAATGTCAATATAATTCTCTTACTGTTGGACCATGTGTTGTTACTCCTGCAACTTTGTTTGATAATAGTTTTTGGCCATCTTTTCACATGGTGTTCCAAACTTTTTTTTTAAAAAAATGATATGATAACTTCAGCTATCCTTTCATTCTTTAACTCAAGAAATGTCAAGCTCTACAGTATTCAACCAGGAAGCAGGTTTCTTCTAATGTGGGCGAAATAGGGAATGTTTGATTTGCTACTGTTTTCATCCTTACCAAATTTTGGCAAGGTGACAATCCAAACATGTCTCAAATGA
This sequence comes from Oryza meyeriana var. granulata, assembly GCA_003991445.1. Taxonomy (NCBI): domain Eukaryota; kingdom Viridiplantae; phylum Streptophyta; class Magnoliopsida; order Poales; family Poaceae; genus Oryza; species Oryza meyeriana. Next base: position 100,380 of record RYFJ01000589.1, read on the forward strand.
CATTCCATACCAAAATTTGGTGATTCTAGAAAGTTAACCACCTAACACCACACCAAAATTTTGTAAGGCATCAAACCAAACATACCGTCACATACCTCTACATTAACAAAAAATGGCAATGCCACAATCTAGCATTGCCAAAATTTGGGAATGTTTGATTTTGGCATCAAGCCAAACATGCCCATAGCTCTTAGATCTCCATTTCTGTTGTCATTTAGTAGTAAATAAAAGGAAAAAAGTATGCTGCATTTGTGCTAACGCTTTAATGCTAATTATAAAGAATAATCGCTTGAGTACTTTTAATTCATCCTGGCAATGAAGTTCGCTATGAGCCTGTGATAGATGAAGTTACATTAAAATATTTTTTCCTGTGTCCAGAATGCTATTATATCTATAGCCAAGGTTGAGGAAGCCTATAAGTGTGAAAGTCGATGCAAAGCGGTTATTGAGGAGACAATTCAATTATTATCAGTGGATGAACTTCATGATGATATGGATGCTACAGAGGATGTTGATGAGAATAGACTACTCCCAGCTGTGAACAAGCTATGGCCATACTTGGTTATCTGTCTTATGAACAAAATCTCAGTGGTACAGTTTCTTGCATGTTGCTTTGTAACAAAAAAATTGCTAGCTTTCTTTCCCCTTTGTTTTATTTAAACAGATGCTTACCTACAACGTTTATTGTTTTGACCTCCACTGTGTCGTTCATTACTATCGGTGTTTCATGTCTCACTTTTACAGAATGATCATTGAGGGCTCTTAATCCATAAGAGCATCTGAAACCATGACACGATCAATATAGAAAACAGCAAAACTCCCGCATTTTCCTTTTGACAAAAGGAAATCATGACAATTCAATCATTGAGCCAATAGATTCTTTTGACCATAATCAGACATTGGACTTTGGGAGTTGGAGTTGCCTGTATCATATTCTTTTTTAAGTTCATAATTTTCTTTTCACTGTTTACTTTGTTGGATTAGAAGGGTCCTATAGTTGCTTGTGAGCCCAGGTCCTTTTGTGTGATCAAACTCAAGTACTTTACCAATACTTATTTCCATTATCCTGTGACATGATACTAATTATTCTTTTGGGCCCTGTCCTCATTCACTAACTGTACCTCTTAAATGACACCTAGGCATTTTTAATCTTGTTTGGCGACTTGCCATGGTGGGTTGATCCATAATCCATTGTCTCAATATATTTGCATCTCTGTGAGATATAAGTTTGTTGTTGTTGTTGTTGTTGTTGTTGTTGTGAGATATAAGTTTGTATAAAAAATTCGGAAGTAAACAGATTGCAACTATCTTCAGCATTGTCAGAACAGAACATAGCGCTGCCAGACCTTTCTCCATGTTCTTGATCATCTTTATTGATCAATAATCAGATGGATGCAGTACATGTTACAGAGTATTTAGGTAGACAATATGCCCCCAAACACCACCTGAAGTTGCTTGTTGCCACTATTGAGGGTTTAATTGGTTTCTTTATTCTGTCATGAAATAAATGCTTTTGGACTGACCACTTTAGAAAACAGTGTGCATGAAGTAGATCCAATACATTCTTTTGAAAACATATATCAGGAACATGCTAAACTAGGGAGCGTTCATTTGCTTGTTTACTTTGTGTGCATGCTTTTGATCTATTTTTACCTTATTGGTTCCTTCTATATTCTATCCGTTCTATCTCACATTATTATGGTTTTTGCAGTCTGTTGTCAGAAAATGCACTGAGGTATTAAGTAAAATCATTCAGATATCTGGAGGTGATTTTTTTGTACGCCGGTTTCATAAGGATGGATCTGTTGTTTGGAGGTTGCTAGCCTTGTCTCCATTTCGACGAAAAAGAATGGCACTGATGGATGAGAAAGCTATTGTTTTACCGTATAGGAATACCTCGCTTACATCCGAGGAGCCCATGGCTGAGATATCCAGCCAAAAGATTCAGATTGCAGTGCTGGACATGCTCGCTGAAATATCTTCCAACAAAAGAAGTGCCGTTGCTCTGGAAAGTGTACTAAAGAAGGTTTGTGGACTTGTGGTAGGGATTGCCTATAGTGGTTTGATTGGCCTGCGAGAAGCTGCTATAAGGGCATTGACGGGACTTGCCTGTATTGATCCTGACCTCGTCTGGCTTCTTCTGGCCGATGTGTATTATTCATTGAACCAAAGGGTTATGCCTTTACCACCTAAAGAAGATCTAGCAGAGCTGTCTGACCTTTTGCCCCCTGCAATGTCATCAAGAGAGTATCTTTTTGTGCTGTATGGAGGTGAGGGTGTTAGATGTGATGTAGATCCTTCATCTGTACATGAGGTGTTCAAAAGTATGCAGGATACAGTCTGAACATGAAATCTGGTAAACCACAAAGCTCAGTCATGTTATGGTTAAAGGTTTTGGTTTTGGTTCATTTCTTTATTTTAGTGTACCACTGTGTTTTTAAGGTTTGTTGAATACGCCTTCCTGACTCCCTGTTGTCACCTTGGTACCTTGCTGAGGGACTTGTGTTGTACTGAGCTCACTGTGCTGAAATGTTATCTCGGCACTGTCAAAAGGTAAGTCCACCATGTTTTTCTATACACCTCTGTTAGGCCATGCAAATTAATATTTAGCAAATGAGAAATTAAATTCCTACGAGTCTAATGGTAAAAGGTAATGGTTGTAGTGAATTGCATGCATTGTGGAAACTATCGGGACCCTGATTATTTGTCAATGTGTTTGACTTGAATTTCGAGTCATATGTTACTGTTTTTGTGATTTCATTTAATCTCTATTTGGGAATTACTACCACTAATAATCTAGCTATACACTGTTAGAGGATATGTACCCATTTCCAAATTGTTGCCCTTTTCTGTCACAAACATACACATGTTAAGGCTACGTACTTGTTCTTTTTTAATAATTAATATGCAAAAACAAGTGACCTAACAGGTATTGAGTGTAGCGTTAACATATTTTCAAGAAAACTTTTAACTTTAACATGAATACATGATGAACAGTCGTTTTTATCATGTCAGTAGACTACTGACATTTTGATGGTCAGGCATTTGCATCTTTACTTGATGGTCTACCTTTCTTTCTTTTTTTAGAAAAATACAGGATTCATGATGGAAGATAATCCATAGCTACAGAGAAACATTCCTCGAACGGGGTTGGCTTGATTCGGCAGAAGCCTGTGGCCTTAGCTTTTGATGCAATAAGATAAACGGATACGATCTATTTAGTTATGTTGCTATGTTGTCTGCCCACCTGTATGTATCTTCATGTTTGATTTTCTTTTTGAGTTTTGGCAGTAGCATAGTAACCATAGACGTAGAACATTAGAAGTCAAGGGTACGGTTATTCACAGTTCCGTCAGAGAGGATCCGAGGAGCGACATGAAGAATCTGCTCATCTTAAAGATGTGTCATACAAGGCCTAGAGCATTTAGTTATGGGCCTGTTCTTTTAGAGGATAAAGAATAGGGTTTTTTGATAGAATGTTTATGTAATTTACATGGTTGAAGGAAGAAGGTAAAGGTCATTTGACTGTACACCTGTCTAGATACGAAGTGTGACGAGCGCCAGTAATTTGTTAAGACGTGCACATTTGGCAAAAGTCCATATACAGTCGAACAGAAGAAATGCCTTCTGTTTTCCATTTGATTAGAAAAAACCAGTCAATTCCATATGTATTGCTGTCTTGCTGGGATTTTGATTGTACCAAGCAGCTGCTATGGAATCATTTCGAGCGCGATTTTCAGGGGGGAAAAATGATGTGTAGCTTTATCATAGTAATCTATTACATGATATATCTACAATTGATCTAGTAGAGGGCTACCCTCTTTGACAAGAATGAAGAGGCCTCCATCACCTCTGGAGATCCTGAGGTCCTTGTCTAGGTAGGTTGTCAAGAGCCAGGACCGGGCCCTGTTGTTGCCAGGAATCGGTACCTTTAGGGGTGGCTGCCCAGAAATGGATCCTGCAATGCTTGCAAAGGCTTGCTGCAGAGGGTTCAGCACCTGCTGAACTGGCCCCAAGCTGATCTTCTGCCCAAATATATTAACCTGTGCCGGTAGATCTACCGATGATGATATCTTGGGCGGCTGAAAACTTCCCTCTTTGAATTGGACCTTCATTGAAAATAACAATCAACATGTCAGTTTGATCAATGTACATATTATCATAAGAAAGTATGCTGGTTATGATCAGAAATCTTAATAATTGCTATCCACATCTCAAGCTTCTAGCACACCGAGTTTTTTGTGTAGAAAACCTTGGTAAATACAGGCTCAACAACAGAAATATTTACACACAAGTTTATAACCATCCATAACATGTGTACAAGGGTATATGGATATGCATTCTAGACTGTACAAGATTTGAGCTACCAAATTGTGTAGATGTGAACCATACCGCAATTTAGAGAATTATGTCTGTGCACTAGTAAAGTTTCCTCCCCAGCTATTCCATATTTTTAATTGTTAAGCCTAAAAGTAGCAGGTATAGAAACTTGGTTCATGAACTAGAAAACCTCTTTGTTTAGAAAAGAATGAGAACCTCTGAATTTAAGTTGATCTACGAACATCAAAGACATAATTAGCAGCGTGTTAATTCAGGCATAAAAAATGTATCATTGTATCACAGGAAAAGGAAGACATATAATTACTTCAATAACTGTACTGCTAACTGAATTCCACTTTTATAGCACTAACTGTAGAGATATGCAGCAAAGTAGCTTAAAAGAAATTAGAAGAAATCAAACAATGTAGCGTGGTATTTCCAGTTCCCCAACAAAAAGTCAATCAATTGTTTCAGACAGCTCTGTATTCCAAACAAGGTACTGTACTGAATCTGATAGGGGTGGGCAAATTTTAACCAAAACCAAGATGAAACCGAACCGAACCTAAAACCAAACCAAAGAAGTGGTTCTTTCGGTCTTCGGTTGGTCATATGGTTTTTAATTTGTTGCAGCTCGGTTTTTGGTGTTTTATGTGGTTTCCGATTGGCAAAAACCGAGCAAACCGATGGTACTGGACTGTACGTACTTTCAGGTCTCTCCCATAGCTATGCCTGATTCTGCCTAAGGCCCATTCTCTTTTCCTCATCTTATTTAGGGCCCATAATTTGGCCCACTCCTCACAGAGACCCACCACATGGGTCGAGGCGTGCACCAGCCTTGTGCAGGTGGCCGACAAGCAGCCTAAGTCTATGACGGCGTGGCCGCGTGGGTGGAAGTGGAACTATGCAACTATAATCGTTGGTTTTTCGGTAAAAACCGAACACCGAACTGATGTTCCTCAGTTTTTTGGGGCGGTTTGTATTTCTGTAGGAATTATTTCGGTTGTCTATTTGAAGAAACCAAACTAGAAACAAACCGATTGAACTGAACTGAATAAACCAATAAAACTGAATGGCCACCCCTAGAATCTGAAGAGCACAGCATTCATTTTATAGAAGGAATTTTGTACCTCTACTCTTGAAGGACTCTGTACATCAAAAGATGCAGTTGCACTGAACGAAAATGAAGCAGCTGGACTTGAGATAGTTGAGGCATTGACTATGGTCATGCCTTTTGTGTCAATTTCTTGCGATATCTTCTCAACTTTGAATAACGGTGCTGCTCCGACCACTAGGATGGGTAGAAGCTCAGAATACGCCGTATATCTGCAAATCAATGACCATACACAATTGAGATGGTCTCTTTATCTAGAAAGAAGCTGACAGCATCAGAACAATACACTTTTTAGGAACAGCAAACCTTTTCATTGAAAACAAATATAGGCACTATGTATAATTATAAATGCCGACATGTTGAGAAGAGCAGATAAAAATTTGATATTTCATCGACTAATTAGTGAGGTAGTCACTATGCAGTGGGTAGCCCAGTATAGTGTGGGCAATAACTAGTTGTGCAGTACTGTAGTAGAAAGAAGAAATGAAGTAGGAGAGTGTTCAGTAGTGACATGAGGATCCAGTTGCCGTCGAGGAGGTCGGTGGCCTGGACTGGCGCGGGCGTGGGATTGGCTGCCTCGAGCTGGGTGACGAGCTCCAGCACCTCCCCCCTGACCTCGGCGGACGCCCGGAGGCCCAGGTCGGAGCCGTACACGGTATCCACCAAGCAGCGCTTCAGCTCCTCCCGCCTCTCCTCCTCCTCGCCGCCGCCGTCCTCTTCTGGCGCTGGCGCCGGATCCCCACCCCACTCGTCGTCGTTGGTAGGAGGGTCGGCGGAGGAGGCCGTTTGGGGCTCGGGCATCCCCGGCTCGCCCCACTCGTCAGTGACGGCGGCGGGGCGAGAGTTTCCCGAGGCGGAGGGGTCGTCGCGGCCCCACTCGTCGTCGTCGATGGGAGGGTCAGCCTGGGATGGCGGCTCGGGCGGTGAGGGCGAGCGATCGCCCCACTCGTCGGGGATGCCCGGACCCTGGAGGCGGCCTGACCCTGCTGCTGCGACGGGCGGGCTGCGGGAGCGGAGGGGGGCCGGGAGGCGGAAGGGGCGGCGGGATCCGGGGCTGTGTAGGGTGGAGGAGGGGCAGGGCGAGGGGGAGGGGAGGAGAATGGATGCGTGGGAGGAGGCGGCGAAGAGCGGGGAAGCCATGGGTGTGGCGAGAGAGTGGCGTGCCGCGTGCGGGAGGAAGACGACGAGACGAGAGGAGAGGAGAGGAGAGGCAGGTGGCACGCACCGCGCGTACGTGTGGTGGGTGTGGGATATTATTTCGGGGCCGTTTCTTAATTGGGCCGGGCTGAATCCACGTGATTTTGGCTATCTAGGGTGAGTTTGAACGTGAGGATAGAAGAAGAACATGATAATAAGATAAAACGAGGTAAGCCATTGGCATATGATTAATTAAATATTATCTATTGTAAAGTTGGAAAATGGATTAATATAATTTTTTAAAGAAACTTTTATATAAAATTTTTTTTAAAAAACACACCGTTTAGCAGTTTGGAAAATGTGCTTACGAAAAATAAGTGAGTTTTTAACGGTCCCTTAATCATAATCATAGAGGCCAGCTGGGTCTGCCAATAATGATTAGGTAGACTCGTTTTTTCTTGGGGATTTGCTATACATCACGCTGTATTTTTATCAGTTGAATTCCAGACCGTCGGATGGTTCCAAGATTCATGCTGGTTTATCAGGCCCATGCCGAAGAATTGGAGTTGAACCCGTTTGCTGTTCTAAAGCTCGAATCTAACAAGCCCAGCACACGATTGAAACCTTAGGTTCGGGTAAAGACATTTTCAAAAATTACAAAAACTTGCAGCAGATTTGGAACTAACCGGATAGTTCAATCGCGCCGCGGACAGTCCGGCCAACACAAAGAGCAATAACAAAAAAGTTACCCAGACAGTCGGACTGAGGTAAGATATGTTGGTTAACACAAGTAAAGATACTATTAAAAGATAGTAAGATGCAAAATTAAAGGGCTACTTCAAGCACGCTTTTTACAAGAGCAAGCTAGTGAAAGAACGGGATAACTAGCATGCAAGGATCACTAATAGCTTAAGTATAAAAAGGGTAAAAAATACAATGTAAAAGAGAGGAAAGGAGACACCGATTTATTTACCAAAGTTTGAATCCAATCGATCATGCGTCTCCGTTGAGGGGTCTTAAATTGCTAGGTTTAGGTTTCTCTTGACCCTTTTCCTCTCCAAGCAATAACTTGCGGTGAAGTTTCGTCTCCAAATAACCGCCAAGGCCAAGTCTCGGTCTCCAAGCAACACACCACACACCTTGCTCAACCTCCAAAACACTCTCAACTCAGCTTACTCACAACACATAAGCTCTAGAACACACACACACACACAGAGTTGGAGAGGGAGTTTTGCCTTCTAAACTTGCTTAACAACACACTCAAGGCTAAACTCTAACTCGAAAGATCTTCAATTTTCTCTTCAAGCTCTTTGACACTCCCTTGGGTTGCTCAGGTAGAAGATTGGTTCAAAAGTCTCTAAAAGAGTCCAAGGTAACACCCATTTATAGCCCCAACTCCTTCAACTAGCCTACATAACATTTATTCAGAAATGCATGGATAATTCGGAAGTAGAAATAGTTATTACCTTTAGGTTCTTTGTAACTCCCCGCTTTCAGCGAGACGTTAAACGATATTTTACTAAAATCTATCCATGAAAATTTTGATCTTTTGTGTGTTGAGTCGTAAGTCGTGCCTGAATCTTACTTTGTCTCCTTGCCCTTGATCTTAAAACCCGACCTCTCGAAAACTTCCGTTCCAAGATAATCCCTGAGTTCGAATCGCCACATTCGAGTTCGCTCCTAAAACCCTATCAGCTTTCTCCCTCGAACATCCCATCTCGAACTCCGTTCCGACCCCTTGGTAACAAAACCCTAATGGTGAAGTTCCCCAGATCCTCCTTCAAAAATTCCAGCAATGTCCGTTCCGATGATCCGAATCGAAGTCCCAGAAATAATCTTCCCTTGTTCCCTAGAGACAAGTTTCGACAATCAACTCTCGACTTCAAATCACAAAACCCAAATTCAATCCCTCTCCTTGAAACCCGTTACAAAAATTCTTGGAACCCTAAAATAACCCCTTTGAATCCCCTCATTAAATCTCTTGGTTTCCCTCTTCCTTGACCCCCAAGATAACCCTAAGCTTACACATATCACTGGGAATCACCCCTCTGCTCAACAAACCTTTCCACCAATACATATATGTATATATATGTATGTATACATATATACATATGTGTGTATATGTCAGCTCTCCATCCTTGATCCTTGAAATCAAATTCCTAATCGGAGTTCAAATTCAAATTTTGATTTCAGATCTGAGTCCTCACCTTGGATCCCTCTTGAAACAACCCTTGTAAACCACTATACAAATCCCCTATAAATATATCAAAATCCCCTCTGGATACCTGTGCCCTGACTCCTTAAATTTTGCTGAGTTTAGAGGTCAAATTGAATTCAAACCCTAGTTCAAATCATCAAATCCCCCTTCAAACAAATCCCTGGAAAAATAATAAGGGCCACTGTTCCCTCGGGCCGCCCTCTCCTTTCCCTCCCTTGTGTGGCCCACGGCTTAGCACCTCGTAGTCGAGCGCAAGCCAGCCACTCGTTGGATCTGCGCCACACGTCCCCGCCCTTACACGTAGCCACCCGATCTCCTTGATCTCTCCCGCTCGCCCGCGCGTGACCACCGCCTCCCGTCCGATGCCCACCACGTGACCGAGCACGGCGACGCCGCCGTCCGATTCCCTTAACCACACGTGCGCCCCGCTCGCACGCACTGGATGGCTACTGCGTGGCCTGCATGCCGCTCATAGCCGTCTGATCCTCTTGGCTTGCTCACCCACCCGCGTGGACCGCCGCATTCCGTTCGGATCATGCCGCATGTCCCTCGCTCCCGCACGGCTGTCGATCTTTCTGGATGGCACCGTCGTCTACCTCCCAACTCATTCCGTTTCCCTTCCTCTCGCCCGGAAGCCGTTCGACCTGTTTCCTCTACGGCCTCCCGACGTCACCATGGCCCCGGCTAGTCCCGCCGGCGCCTGCTAGCCACCACGGCATGGACAGCCGCAGCCACCACGTCCCTCCCCTCCCCTCTTGTCCTTTTTGACCGAGGACTGTGTCGGCATGGTCCTCTGCGATCTCTCTCTCTCACTCATTCCTGCCGCACCGAAAAAACCTCCATGACCGCGCCAGCCCGCGCGCGAGGTCCAAACTACGCCCTCCGATACGCCGCCTCTACGCTCGCGTCCAATCTCTAATGTCGGCCAAAAATCTCCGCCACCTGGGAATCCCACGCCACGGCGCCATTCCCTCTCACCTCCATGATTGGGCTCCATTATTGGAGGCCCTCCTCGAACCGACCTAGCCCTGAGCGCCTCCCCTATAAAACCCCCTTGGGAGCCTCTCTGTTTTTCCCTCTTGCTCCTGCTTCTTTGAGACGCTGCCGAGCCCCTGCGGTCAGGCCGCTCCATCGACGCCGCTCGGAGGCCTCCTCACTCAGGCATGCACCACCGAGACCGTGTGCCGTGAACACCGCACTCCGCGTTGCTCATGTCGTCGCCATCGCCTCACGATTTCCTACTCGTCTTCCGGTCCCAAATCATCGCCCTAAACCCAAACCCGAACCCCATCGGTGAGCTCCTCCCGTATACATTGAGTATGCCCCATGCCAGGGGCGGGCCCAGGATTTAGAGGTTGTGTATTCAAAATTGGGGGGTAAAAACAATTTTTTTACAACCTAAAGCCTGCTAATTAACATGTATAACATCACGTAGTAGAAATTATATAATATATAGCATGTAGAACATAGAATTGGGCATAAGTTATATATATTCATAGAATTGATCATAATGTGAAATTGTTTAACATATAGAGGTACTAATTGTTCAACATATCAAAGTGTCAATACATGAAACATATAAAGGATAGAAAATGGTAGAATGATAAAAGATCTTACAACTTAGAGGACAACTTTCCGATGCTTGATTTTTTAAAAATGAGTGTTGATGTCCTCATCATTAACTTGCAAGAAAAAATAAGCATCAGCCAACAGGTTGCATCTCATTCTCCAAGCATGATAGAAAAAAATAAGCTCCCCAAGATGTTCAATCCAAAACTATCCACATTGCATCAGCCAACAGGTTCATCTTGATACTTGAGCAATTAACAAGCTAGCAATCCATGTAGAAAATCTCGCATCATCGGACTAAGAAGGCATTCATATGTCCAAGAAAAAACTACTGCATTATAAAAAAAATCCACAGAAATGACAGAATTATTGACATGCATCCACAGTTGTCTTGCTACTACCAACAGGCAAAATCCATCATACATTTTCTTTCAGAAAAGGAAATAATGCATGCAGATGAGATGAATCAACATACATGCATGCAACAATGTCAGCATTCAGCAACATCGATCCTGGCTCATGCCTGCCGCCGCCGTGCCTAGGGCTAGGGTTCCAGCCGCCCTGCCGCCTAGACACCTGGTATTCCTCCGCTGTCCGCTGGCCTGGTAGGAGACGAATGCCTTGGTGGGGAATTTTCCTACTGCTCTGGTATTGGGCCTTTGCAAATGGGCCAACAATGGAGGAAGGAGGGAGCTAGGCCCAAGAACATTTGGGCTGATTGAGGCCTCTTTACATTTTTATTAATACATATACTATTTTTTAGCCAAAAATCTTGGGTATACATCTGAATGCCCTTGAATTGAGGTGGGCCCGCCCTTGCCCCGTGCGCCTCAACATACGTGTGCTAGCCGAAGCTTGCTACTTCCCCATTCCTCCCCTGCGCCGCCATTGCGCGCAGCCGTTGGGCTCCTCTCGTAGACCTCCCGACCGCCTCCATGGCCGTCGCTTCTTCCCCTTCTTCTCTCTCCCGACGCCCACGGCATCTCGCCGCCGGCCGCCGCCGGCAATCCTTCCTCCGATCCAATCTGTTCACGAGGTTCGCCACCTCCTTCTCTCCCCGCCGGCGTTGGCCATTTCCCCAAACACGCTGCTGCTCGCTGGATCACCTCGCGCACCGTCGGCCGTCGATCTCCACAGCCTCGCCACCTCCCCACTCGCGCCGAGCCACCCCCACCGCTCTCATTGCCGCGCGGGCCCCACCCTTGAATCCCACCCGCGGTCTACCGTGGACCGCACTGTGAACTGCTAGTGGCTCTAACGTGTGGCCCCCTCTCTCCTCGGTCCACACCGTACACCTCCTCTCTGTGCAGATGACGTCTGGGCCTCATAGCTGCCAGCTCCCCCGAAGTCTCTCTCTCTTGACTGACATCAGGGCCCCACCTCCTTACACCAACCCACCTACCAGTCCTCACTCTACCCACTATATCAGGGACCCTATCTGTCAGTAACCACACACCCTATCTCCCTCTCTCTACCCACTGACCAATGGGCCGGGGGTGTTAGTGGACCTAGTTGGCAGTGACACAATGGGAAGATTCCAGAGAATATTCCCACCCAGAATTCCAACAATTCATTCCCTTTGTTTCAGAAATCTATTTAATCTTCCAAAATTCACAACTTTTTATCCGTAACTCCGAATGACTCCGTTCCAACTCCAGTAATTTTATAAAGTTGAGTTCTATCTTATGACACTATTAGTAGCACTAAACAGGATATTTTTCTTGGTATTTGTGTAGATTTTAATTTTTTGCCCATAGTAATCGGTTGTCGAAAATTCATTTCGGAACGGATTTCGCCGACATTTCTCGAAGACGCGTGAAGACTTAGAGCAAGGCAAGTCACCTTTGATCAATCGAGCTTATAATTGAAATTAAATTATTTTATCTGTGAAATTGCATCGGTAGGAGTGCACTGATTTGTTCGGTCCCGTCTGCGAGTCAGATCGTCGGACCTTCCTAAACTTCCTGCATTTAAATACTTTCTTGACTTTGGAAATATCATGTTTCCTTGTAACCACCACTGCCGCACCTCGGTATGCGTGCACTCTTGTGCGTGTGCCGATGGTTGCCCTTCAAACTTAAAAATTTGAGAAACTTCTTAGGTAAAACTTGTTTTTACGAAACGTTTGGAAAACCTGACACCTGGGTCGGTGCCTTGTGAAAGAAAAATAAGTTTTAAAAATGGAGATTCGCGATACAAGGCCAATTCGGTGTGTGATGCCTGTGTGGTCGCCCTAAGGACCGATTCCTTCGGAATTTCATCCGAATATATGACAGTACAACTACATGGGTGAATGGGAAACCCCTGGCTGAGTAACTAGCCGATCAGGGACGCCCTGCATGTCATTGGACTATGAATCACTAGGAGGGCGGTAGGGACGCCTCTCGTTCCTATCACAACATGGTCTTGGACCTACCTTGTTGTTGGTCGTGGACCCCTCCAGTTGGCATGGGGAAAACTTGGGATGCTTGGAAAATGCCTTGTCATGAACGTCCGGTACCGACGGGCATTCGGTGTTAGTTTTGTGTCGTGTGGGTAAAGTGTACCCCTTCTGCAGAGGTCTAAATTATTTAAACAGCCGTGCCCACGGTCATGGGCGGATGTGAGGTGATTCCTTAATATAGTTTTACCCTATTTGTAAAATGTGTGTGTGGTTTGGAAATTGTGGAAAGAAAGTGTCATCAAGGACGCTGGAGGTCCGATGAAATGGCTTGTCTGTAGTGGACAGTCGGACTCGGGAAGTTCGGAGAAATGTTTTGGCTCTGTGAGACGGCTTGAAGCCAATTCTTGAGATTGCGAAATTGGAGAATTAAAGATTGATACATTTCACTCTGATCGGACGAGACTCCGCCTCGCCCTGATTGTTGAGAAGCACACCCTTAGTAGATTTAAAAGAATTTAAATAAAATGGATTACAAAATATCCAGCTTCTCTTTGAAGCCTGCAACAACCACCTAAGTTCCCCAGGTTTGCGGAGTACGTAAGTACTCACCCTTACTCTATATATATATATAGTTCATCGTTGGGAGCTGGAGCTGGAATTGCAGTGAAGTGAAGACTAAGGTTTCGTCCTAGTTCCCAGCCGCTGCTTGTGTATTGGGACTTAGTCCGCTGTTCCGTCACTGCCGCTGCCTCTGTGCTGTTAGTTGATGTCTCCGGCTTGCTCCGAAGCTGTAACGTATGTTAAGGTATATGTCTATTTAATTATTTAAGGTACTACAATGATGCATATCTGATTTTCGTGGATACCAGCGTTGCGTCCTAGGACTAGTATTGGTATCGCGGTTTTGCGGGGAAGCAGTTCATGATGTTTTCCTACGGCACGTCCTATTTGGTGCTGTTGTATGGTAGTGCCAGATTAGGGTGTGACATTCTTCTTGACATGCTCCTCTTTGCGGCCATATGCCTCCACAAGTGCACAGATAATTGATGCATCTTCAATTCCAAGCTCAATTCCTTCATGAGGTGGCACAATCCGGTTGGCTGAGAGGTCTGCTATTGTAGGAAGATCCTTTGATGTTGTGGCAATCATTGTCCGGAACATATTCGATAGGATCTCTGTGATAATGATCCTCCCAGACTCATTGGAGATGAGATCAAGTGCCCGAGCTAGGCACAGGCTCCCTAGCTTTCCAATAAGGAGCAGCCATGGGATTGAATTTGTTGCCTTTCTTCTTGAGTTTAGTCCCAGATTTGGCCCCCAAGGTTATAGCCACTGATGCAAAATTGCTAGTGCGGCGGCGAGAGGATGTGGAGGACAATGCATATAAGGACGAGGATGAGGAAGAGAGGTCCGTCTCTGATTTCGCGCCCACGGTCATCTTCACATCCACCACCGCACGCTTCCTTCCACCGCCACCCTCGAGGCGACATGGCATTACATATAGTTTGTGAAAAGTTCCATTTTGAGAATACTGCAAATTAGTTATGCACATTGTTTTGCAATGTCTAGAAGGAGTGAATGCTTGTCTCAAAGTGGGGAGCAACAGTCATCGTCACATTCACCACCACATGCTTCCTTCCACCACCACCCCCGAGGCTGACATGGCATTACATATAGTTTGTGAAAAGTTCCATTTTGAGAATACTGCAAATTAGTTATGCGCATTGTTTTGCAATGTCTAGAAGGAGTGAATGCTTGTCTCAAAGTGGGGAGCAATAACCCACTCAGGTGGGTGTTGGGCGGAGGGGATTAAATACCCCCCACCAACTTGGCCACTAACCATTACTCACATAATTTCAAGACTGGAGCTTTCGGTCCCCCAAGACCGAAGACTCCGGTCTAGCCACAACTCAAGGCTGAGAGGCCTTACTGGAGAGTCTGGTCAAATGACCAGAGTCTCCAGTCACGGCAATCTGTCAGATCGAGAGCCTTTACCAGAGTCCCTGGTCTTTCACCAGAGTCTTCGGTATGACCTCTCAGCTAGACAAAGAGCCTTGACCGGAGTGTACGGTCCACATATTGGAGTTTCTAGTCCTAGAACACTTAGCCCATTTTCTCAGTGATAGAGGTGCTATGTGTATCTCTTCTATAAGATCAAAGGAGTATTTTTTAGTACTTGAGACTACATCTTGAATCACATTGCACATGCCCCTCTTGATAGTACGTTGTTCCTACACTCAAATTAAGTGGAAAAGAACTTTAAACAAATAGAGTCCGTAAACCACCATTCTTTTCTCTTGTAGGGGCTACCATGCATTGTTTCAACATCATTTGGAACTAATTCCTATTCATGCACTAGATAAACACATTAGTTCCCAATTGTTTTGTCATCAATTATCCAAAACCCACTTAGGGGGCTTAGATGCACTTTCAACCTTTATGACCACTCTCTATTTATTAATTGATGCAAGCTAGTATATCTTATGTGATATTTCTAGTAAGTAACATCGTTGTTAACATCTACCCTATTCAGGAACAAGCCGGATATGAAGACTTTTAAGATTTCGGTCTAGGTCCTAAGCCGTGCTTGTGGGATTGTTAGGTCTAGCTTTTGCTTCTGTTGCCATCTTTTGTGGTGCAACGTTGTACGCCCGGGTTTTGTCTGTGGCTACAACCTATGTAAGGAACTCTATCTAATTAATAAAGCAGATTTGGCTATGATCCATCAATGTCTTGTATGTACCAGCTGGATCCCTGGGACTAATATAGGTAATACAGGTAAAGACATTCCACTCTTGTTGGCCTGTAATGGTTAACGGGAGAGGGGTGTTACAATGTGCAACGGAATGGAATCGATGTGATATATTTGTGAAGTGTATGAAATGGACTTTCAATGTAGATGCATATGCAAATGGACTTTTGTGGTGGATTTGTGGTATATATGTGTGATGTGCTATGTGATAGATATGTGGTATATATGCATTGTTATGTATATCGTGTTCTGCTGTTTTCAGAGGGCGTGGCTAGCAAATCCTAAGGCTAGCCATTAAATAGAAGAAATAATAAATGATTTAAAGGTCATTAGTAATGGCTCGGAATAACCAGCCGTTATAGATCACAGTTCATTTGTAAAGGCTAGCTAAAGGAGCCGTTACAGATAAGTATCTACATCTGTGATCAAAATTTTGTGATGGCTGGCCTAGTTGTTACAAATGTGGGTTTTGAGCCGTTATGGATGACCAGTTTCCTAGTAGTGTTAATTCCCACTAACTTAATTTCCATAATTCCATTGATTAATTGATTAATGACGGTTGTATTGCATGACTGATGAAAACGCTGAGGAGGCCAATAGTCTGCTGTTTTCACTTGCATGTATTGTGCCCAGATCATCATCTCTCATCTATATATAGGTTGGCATCTACTGCTTGGTCATTGTATGCTTTTTTCTTAGGTTTGGTTTCTCCATTTATCCCTGCATGCGCTACCTCATCCCATTCATGGTTTTCATCACCAATCGGCGACAACAACTACTCACCACTTGGCCTTTGTTTCAAATAATCCATGTATTTTCTTCTCGCCATATATTAGCCGGAGCATAGTACTACTTCATTTTTCCCATCCACATTGATATAGGTATGCCTTCACTGAAGCCGTACACCTAAACACCTAAACCTTTTCTCTCACTCTCCACTTAATTTGTTTTCTTCACTTTCCTTAGATAATTAAAAGGAATTGTTTAAGGTGTTCAAATAAATTGTTGATAGACATATTTAATTTCTATTTATAGGATTTTCTGCTTTAGTTCATTATCATGCTCTAAATGCAATATAGATTTCTCTTATCGAAGAAAGACTTTGTTATGTTATAATTGAACTTATATGTACTGTTGTCGAAGAACAACAGTGGAATCTGAGAGTGGATTAGAGTGGTAAATCTTTTGTATTAATCTTAAAAACCTTGTCATTATAGTGGCATAGGTACCTATTTATAGGTCAAGGGATACAGTTACAGGTTCTAGAGTTTTATTTACAGGTGGTATTACATCATAGCCCCTTGATAGGGACAACTATAGGGGTATTTCTGTCTTTTTCTATCTATAGGTTCCAAATGGATTATCGAGCTGTCACGTGGGCCACTGAACCGCTACGTGGGCCAGGCCCCTGATGGGCTTTTTGGCCGTCCGGTTCCTTAGACGAGACATGCGCAACGTGGCTTCGCTCGTCAGGTCGTCCCTTCGAACCTCCTGGGCCCTTTGCCAGCAGCTCTAGCACTTTGTCCTGAAGTCCTTTGTCTTCGCTAGACACATCGCACCCTTCGCCCTTGGGCTGGGCCCTTCGCCCCCATGTCTTCGATCTTGGGCCACCGAAGGGGCTTCGGCCGACGGCTTCGATCTTGAGCCTTCCGAAAGGGGGACAGTCCAAAGAAGTTGCGGCCTATCTCCAACATGTACAATATCTCCTTCTTTGGTGCCAACTCTATTTTCATGCTGATCTGCATATTTTCAATAGTTTTACAAAATCCCACGGCAACACGCCGGGTATCATCTACTTTGTAGTACTACTCCCCCACCCCCCACAAACAAGCCTTCATTTAATTTTTATCCATTGAAATTAACACTTATTTCGGGGCCGTTTTGTTGATTGGGCTGGGCTGAATCCTCGTGATTTTGGTACAGTTGATCCATCGAGGCCAGGTGGGTTTGCCAGTAGTAATTAGGTAGACTCTTGTTTTTTTATTTCAGGCCGTAAGTGCAAAAGATGTTGGGGTTAAGAGGCCAGGAGTACGGGCCAAAGATCACATGGCTGGAGTAAATATGTGTTTGCAAATAGAGAGAAATGGTCTAGTGTACGTGTTGAGTAAATAAATAAATCGATCCCGGCCGACCGCAGCAGTACGTATAGTACGTACACTGTAGGTACGCACGCCACTGCCCCACTGCAACTGCATGCAAGCTCAGCTCGATCGGAACGGCTACTACCTAGCTTTAGCTTGCAGATGGAGAGATCGATAGATCGATAGATCGATGGGCTTGCATTGCAATGACAATAATATAGGTATACTTGATATATATATATATATATATATATATATATATATATATATATATATAATACTAGAAAATAATATATCGTTAGAACGGTAATACCATTCATTCAATTCACTTCCATGCTTTTATACATACATATAAAAACTTCGTCCTCTAGTATCTCGCATCCACATGCTCGCTAGCTAGCAGCTACCTTCGTAAGTTCACACACACAATCGCTCTCTGAACTGTCAAGAGTCTGATCCCCCAAACGGCGCACTCGCAGATAATAGCTATTCCATGATTCCATCTATCATCATATCGGTGCAAACTGAACTGGTGGCTGGATATATCTATAATAGCCATCGATCGTATATCACCATCGATCCTCCGACGATCGGTCGATCAAGCTCAAGTTGACCGGCCATGCATTATTAAACATCGATCCATCGGCCGGCTGGATGGATCAACTATCTACAGCTAGAGAAACAGAGTGAACCAGTGAGAGAAGAGAAGAGAAAACAAACAAAATATACTATATATAAGACCGGAAAAGAAAGGAAGAACGGTTCCCTACATATATATGGCCGGATTATTATTAGCCAATACAAATATTTCACACACAAAAGAAAATAGAAAACATCTAGCTTGCCATATATACCTTGTTTTCCCCTTCGGATCCAAGCACCCATGTGGTCATGCATGCAATATGCTCCAATTAAGAGCTCCTTTAGAACACATGAATTAAAAATACATAGAAATAGAACAAATGCAGGAATTGAATATCACAGCATATGCAATTCCATAGGTACTGAAAACACAAGAATTTGTCAAATGAGTTGTTTGGATACTCCCCAGAGGAATTTTACATGAAAAATATTATTGCCATATAGTTGAGAGGGGCGATGAAGAGAGATGGTGCATTGCACTTCTCAAAGGAAATCATTGAGAAAATCAAAACAATGAGGTTTGACCTCATGTTTGAAATTCTCCAAAAAATGAAGAAAAGGTAGGATTCCAATACACTAGCACGAAACATGACAGCCAAAATCGATTTTCACAAGCAGGGAAGCTGGCCGTCTGCAAATAAAGGCTAGTGAAAATATGTCATTTTTATAGGCGGGTGAGCCTCTTAAGACGAGTGCCTGTAAAAATAAATTTTCACATCTATACACATAATTGCGCATCTAAAGCCGCAATCGCACTATTTTTTGCGTAAATTACACAAGCATGCGAAATATGAGGTTCGAACCGAGACCTCCGCCTTCAAATACTATCTCGTTTACCATTTCACCATCAAGCACTTCTTATTAAGACTTAGGATGCTATTTTTTTAACTTCACATCTCTGAAATTTGTCAACTACAAAGTTGTAGATTTCATCGAGCTCTATAATTTTCATATAGAGCTCATCCCTATTAGAGGTCGTTTGAAACATACATATGAGATTTTGTAACAGATATTTGGACCTTCTAAACTATGTCAAATAAAAAAGTTCTTCACTATAAAGTTATAGATCTCGATCTATAATTTTGATATAAAGTTTGTCTCCATCTGATATTATATGAAAAAGTTAGGTGTATATATATATTTTTCGAAAATTGATTTTATAGGCGGATGCTTAAGTCGACCGCTTGTGAAAATAAGGTGATTTTCAGAGACGGTTGACTTAGCTGACTGACTCTGAAAATCTATTTTCACAGACGATCCGTGACCAGGAACTCTCGATCTATTTTTACAAACGGCTCATTTTTTAGGTCGCCTGTAAAAATAAAGGGGATGTCTTTTATAGTGATAGAGTTTCAATAATCCTACAAATTTGCTATGAAAATCGCTTGTCCCAAAAGAACCCTAAACTAGTTTAGACAAACTCTCATCATTACAGTTAACAGACTGGTTTTTATAGTATATATGTGCGGTCCAAACTCAAAGTAATCGATCTGTTCTAGCTAGCTTCCTAACGCCCATGCATGCACCCAGAATGCAGGGATATAGGAAGCATGAAGCAAAATGGACTGGAGGATGGGCCATGCATGCATGCATGCTATCAAAACACAAGTACAACCACCTTAGAAACGAACGTGCCATCGATGAGCTAGCTAACTAGCTAGTGTACACATTTAGGTGGTGAATGAAAAGAAATATATAATGTTACTACTAGCTTTTCTTAAGTAACTGTGTTAGCAAAATGGAGGAGCACGACCCGCTTTAATTAAGTTGCCCTCAAATCAATTAAGAGCCTCTTCTCTCAGTGATATTCACCCATTGTCACTATATATATCCACTGTTCTCAGTGATTCTGCACCCCTGTATGTCTTGTCTTGATACCTACAATTAATATTTATCCATTCCACACATATTTTCCAGAGACACGTACGTACGCTCGCATGCTATTCATGAATTGAAGTAAGTTAGGATCAAATTAAGTAGTGCGTACCTTAATACACTCGCATATACAATACTATACTCCAGTATTTTGTAGCATATATCAAAGAGAACAAATTAAAAACTAGCGAACCAGTGCGCGTGCATGCATACATACACACACATATATAATCTCTTTATTTAAAAATATAAGATGTCATTATTTTTCCACAAACTAAATTTAATATTTTAAAATTTTGACTAATAATTAAACTAAAAATATATGTGTTTAATGTTATGCACGTAGTATCACTATATTCGTAATTAATAATATTTTTATATGATATTAATTTTATGGTTATTGATGATATATTATAAAAAAAAATTAATGATCAAAATATAATGTTAAAAATTATATAAAAATATAATATATTTATATTTGTAAACGGAGAGAGTAGAAGATATTGTGCATGATCTCTTGGGCATATGTGCAGTGCAGAGCATGCATATCTGAATACGAACACAAATGTATGGGGGATGTGGTGCAGCTAGCAGACTATAGCAAAAGTGAAATTAAGCGGAGATACGGCGATGATCTTGTGCATGCAGGCAGAGTTACTGTTCACTCCTAGCCATAGCTAGCTAGTGTGTCCTGCCCTGCCCGGTTTGGGCTGGCTCTAGTGCTCTGTACATAGTACAAATCTCTCAAATTAATTGCTGCACGATATGATATGGCCACTCGCTCACACACATGGGCGCCATGCATGCTGCTCCAGTGCCTCGCGGCCGTAACGCGGCGTCGCCACGGACGGCCCAGATCTCTCCCCGGGCGGGACCGGACGGACGAGATCGAGCGCATGCATGCAGTTGACCTGGTCTGTCTCCGTGCGTGCGTGTATTATTTTTTCTTTTTTAACCCGGTGGGTGGGTTTGGCTGGCGCGGATTCGCAGCGAGCGTTTCTTACCCACTGTTGCCGCGCATTTACTCTGTCAGTCTTACTGTAATCCGCTCCCCTAATTACCGCATTAACTCCTCCCCACCACTGCGCCCGTTACCCTCTGACGCGCGGGTCCCCTCCCGTTTGCTCTACGTGGGGCCCACCCAGCGACTGCAGGGGAAAAGGCGTCGCACCGAGCTCTCCTCGAGACCGCGACAGGAAGTGTCGCTGACTTGTGGGCCCACAGACTCGAATTCAACGGTGGGACCGTGGTGTCATCGAGTAAACCCGCGTGGCAGCGTTGTGCGGGGAAAGGCGGAATAAGGGGAGGAGGTCAAAGAGAAGCAATACCCCGTCACAGTGGAGTGGCGTGGCGTGGCGTACTACTAGACAAGCGCCAGCACACTGCACCCATCATCGGTTACTCCTCTTCCTCGCCTCGCTGCATGCCTCTCCATCCATTGTTGCAACCATAAAGAGGAGGAGACGAGCGAGAGAGAGGTCGTCTTCTTCCCCATCCAGCCGTGATCGATCTATCTAAAGGGGGTAAGGCAGGGAGCGGAGGAGGACCATTACTCACTCCAACAAGGAGGAGGAGAGAAGTGATCAAGAGGGGAGGCCCGGCCGGAGAGAAGCCACGGAACAACCGACAGGGTATTTACTCCGGCCATTTACTCCGCTTGTCTCCTTTCTCACCACCTCCTCCTCCGCCATAGTCCGTCGTTCCCCTTTCCTCCTCTCCCCTCTCCTCCCTGTACTCGCTTTCTCCTCTCTCTTTCTCTTCTCTTCTTCTTCTTCTCAGGAGTAGTGCGGTGCCATGCTCCTCTTATTCTTGCTTCATCTTCTCCCTCCTTTCTTCTACTGCTAAGCAGGCCACGCCGGAGGAGGACACGACAGACAAAGGAGCAACTATTAAAGATCGCCGGCCGCCGTTGACCGAGTGCATATATCTATGCGCAGGATGTTCGGGGACTGCCAGGTCCTGTCGTCCATGGCCGCCATGGCCGGGGCCTCCTCCTCCGCCGACGCGCTCTTCACCTCGCCGCTCATCCCCAACCCCGCTCTCGCCGGCTTCATGTCCTCCTCCGCCGCTATGCCCTTCCACCACTTCTCCAGCGCCACCACCACCTTGATACCTGTAAGTGTCATCTTTTCTTTGTTTTTCTACCGCTCTTCTTCTCCATCTCCTTCTTTCTCCTTTGATGATTTGCCATGAGTATGTGTAATACGTGCGTGCAGAAGGAGGAGGGCTTGATGGCCGGCCTCCATGTGGCCAAGGACGAGGAGATGGACCTTGAGATGGAGATGGAGCTCAGCGGCGGCTCTGGCAGCGGCCACCTCGACGGCCTTCTCAGCTTCGCCGACGTGGACGACGACAGCCGGGACCAGAAGCCGCAGCATAGCGGCCACGACCAGGCGGCGGACGGCGGGCAGCAGCAGCAGGCCGGGGCGGCGGCGGGCAACGGCAAGAAGAAGCGGTACCACCGCCACACGGCGCACCAGATCCAGCAGATGGAGGCGTACGTTACAATCTCCATCTTCTTCTTCATCAATGCACCGGCCAGCTGCTAGCCTTCTTGCCGTTTCGTCTCCATTAAACCTTGCTGATATTGTGGTGACATCTGGAGTGCATGCATCCATGCAGGCTGTTCAAGGAGTGCCCGCATCCGGACGACAAGCAGCGGCTGAAGCTGAGCCAGGAGCTGGGTCTCAAACCTCGCCAGGTCAAGTTCTGGTTCCAGAATCGCCGCACCCAGATGAAGGTAACCATGGCTGCATCGCCTAGCTGCTGCTGCTGCTTTTGGCTTGGTTTGATGTCATGTCACTTGCTGCAAATGCAATGGCATTCATCATCATCATCATCATCTGCTTGGCTGGATGGATGTTCAGGCGCAGCAGGACAGGGCGGACAACGTGATCCTTCGTGCGGAGAACGAGAACCTCAAGAGCGACAACTTCCGCCTCCAGGCCGCCATCCGCAACGTCGTCTGCCCCAACTGCGGCCACGCCGCCGTCCTCGGCGAGATGAGCTACGAGGAGCAGCAGCTCCGCATCGAGAACGCAAGGCTCAAAGACGAGGTCGTCCTAGCTCCGTCCATGGCTAAAACCCTATCTACCAACACAGATTGCATTGAATAACCTGTACTAATATGCTGCTCGTGCTTCGATCGTATGCAGCTTGACCGCTTGGCGTGCATCGCCACCCGGTATGGCGGCGGCCGCCAGTCGGTCCTGTCGACGTCGGCGCTGAGCTGCATGTCTGCGCCGCCGCCGGTCCTCATGCCACCGCTCGACCTCGACATGAACGTCTACTCGCGTCACTTCGCCGAGCAGGCGCCGGTCATGGGCTGCGGCGACCTCATCCCGGCGCCCGTCATGCCGCAGCAGATGGCCGCTACCGCGGACGGCGCGGCGGCGTACATCATGGCACCTGTGCAGGAGCAGGACAAGCAGCTGGTGCTCGACCTCGCCTCCACGGCAGCGGACCAGCTCGCCAGGATGTGCCGCGCCGGCGAGCCGCTCTGGGTGCGCCAGCGTGGCGCGGCGTCAGAGGTGATGGCTGTGGAGGAGCACGCGCGGATGTTCAGCTGGCCGGTCGACGGCGCAAAGCAGGGAGACGCCGCCGTGGCGAGGACGGAGGGGACGCGGGACAACGCCGTCGTCATCATGAACAGCATCAACTTGGTGGACGCCTTCCTTGATGCGGTCAGTACTCAGTAATAGATCACCACTTCCAAACAATCCTTACAAAAATCTTCAATTTGCGTTAGTTCTTGTTTGATTTGTGCCTCGATTAACTAGTACAGCTTATGTTAAGCTGATTAACGGGATGAGAAGAATGGATCTGTGTTCGTGGTTGCAGAACAAATGGATGGAGCTGTTCCCGTCAATTGTTTGCAAGGCAAGAACCATTCAGATCATAAACCACGGCGCTGCGTCTGGTCACCTCGGCAGTGGAACTCTCATCCTGGTAAGTGATTGTTTACTAGTTAACTGATGGTTAATTATCCATTGATTCTTTGGTGATCTGATCGATGGATGGACTGAAAACGATGCGCGCGTGCAGATGCAAGCAGAGGTGCAGTTCTTGTCACCTCTGGTGCCGGCGCGCGAGGTGGTGTTCTTCCGGTACTGCGTGCACAACGCCGACGAGGGTAGCTGGGCGATCGTGGATTTCCCGGCGGAAGGGTTCCAGGAGGGGCTTCTGCAAGCCTCGGTGGTCAGATGCCGGCGGCGGACGTCCGGCTGCATCATCCAGGACATGCCCAATGGATACTCCAGGGTACGTACACTGAGCTCTAGCTTCTTGATGCAACGTACGTACGTGGAGTGTGCTTGCTTGTTTGATCTGATCATGGCGTGCGTGGCAATGGCAACGATGCAGGTGGTGTGGGTTGAGCACATGGAGATGGTGGGGGAGGAGAAGCCGCTGCAGCCGGTGTTCAGGGACTACGTCGCCGGCGGCGCCGCGTTCGGGGCCACTCGCTGGGTCTCCCTGCTCCAGCGCCAGTGCGAGCGCCTCGCCAGCGAGCTCGCCCGCAACATCGCCGACCTCGGAGGTGCTCATTAATTATTTCTCTCAACCGATTTCGTTCTGAAAATTGTGACATACCTTATTGATAATTTGTCCAAACGTATTGGTCGCACCATGTATCTGTATGGCTATGATTCTACTCTAGATGCTGTGTTTGATGTTTTGCCTGCCTCTGCGGAGTAGCTACCTAGTAAATATACAATCCTTTTCTTGCTTCATTTCAACAGCATCACATGGTTTCCAAAACAATTTGTTGTTGATAGACGTGTATCACTATTTAGGGGCTTTTCTATGCTTATGCTTATCACACAAGCTGTTCTTCTCTTGCAGAGTGTTGGATTCTGAATATTCACAATCAACAAAATCTATGCATCCTGATCAAACTTTATTTATTTTTCTTTGTTTCTGATTCACAGTTATCCGCACCCCTGAGGCAAGAACAAATATGATGAAGCTGTCTCAGAGGATGATCATCACTTTCTGTGCTAACATCAGTGCTTCTGGAAGCCAATCTTGGACGGCGCTCTCGGATTCTACAGAGGATACTATCAGGGTTACAACTCGGAAGAACACTGAGCCCGGGCAGCCCAGTGGTGTCATCCTCACTGCAGTGTCCACAAGCTGGCTTCCTTTTAGCCATCAGCAGGTGTTTGAGCTTCTTGCAGATGAACAACAGCGCTGTCAGGTAATGAAGAAGCATATTATACCGGGCTGAATTGTTTTCTTAGTTGTAGTCATTTCCTCTGATAATCTCATTTGGTTTACGAGCTCCATTATTAATGAATCTTTGCCTTTGCAGCTTGAGATTTTGTCAAACGGTGGTTCACTTCATGAGGTGGCACATATTGCTAATGGATCACATCCAAGGAATTGTATCTCTCTTCTTCGCATTAACGTGAGTACCCTTATTGCCACTTCTGAATGATACCACTTGTCTGTCACGGAGTCATGTAGTTAGTTTCCTGATTCAAGAGCATAATCACAATAATTGAAGTGCTTAATGGTGCATAACAACTTTGATCAAAGAGCACAATCACAACGACTTAGCTAGCTCTTAAATGGTTCTGATCAGGATATTATGTAGTACTTGTTATCTAGGCCTGTCTGGTTTCGTCCATAGTTGTAGAATTATGGATTATTAATGGTGAGCATGTGAATCTCCACTGCCCTCCTGAAGAGACATGAAAACATGCGAGTCAATATGCACACAATGTGTGTTTATGCCTTACACAGTAAAAATGAAAAAAAAAAAAGAGGGTAAGAATTGTAATAGCTCAATGCTACTGAGTTACTGCTGTAACTACACACTCTGGGTGAAGAACTGTTGTTCAATTCAATAGTTCTACAAGCACTTACTGTTTGCTACCAATGCCAAGGACAAGAAATTAACACCGGCTACTTGAACTGTACATGACCCAATATGCCATATTAAATGAGATTTTAGTGGTGTGTATGCTGGGGCTGTGCACATGCATCGCTGCAATTTGCTGTCAATACGTGCACAGATTATGTCTGAATCTTTTTTATTTTCTTACTATATGTTAGCCATTTTTCATATACTACACATACAACTTGTAATTCTTACAATCTGAATGGACCATGCATATATCTATCTGATGATTTCATAGTGAGGCATCAGGATAGTTGTTTACTTTTCTTTTTTCTCTACTGATTGAAACTTTTTTTAGATAATGCCTGATTGAAATTAAGTGTTTAGAAAGAGCTGACGTCTTCCAACTAAAAATTACTAACACTTGCAGGCTGCAAGCAACTCGTCACAGAATGTGGAGCTGCTGCTGCAGGAGAGCAGCACCCACCCTGATGGTGGAAGCCTCGTGGTGTTCGCAACAGTGGACGTCGACGCCATTCAGGTGACGATGAGCGGCGAGGATCCTTCCTACATCCCTCTCCTCCCCATGGGCTTTGCCATCTTCCCAGCCACAAACCCATCGCCTGCACCCACCATCAGCTCAAGCACCACTACCACTGGCAATGGCGAAACTAGCACTCCTCCAGGAAGCAACAACACAGATGAGCTGCCTCCTGCTGCCAATGGCTGCCTCCTTACCGTCGGCATGCAGGTGCTAGCCAGCGCCGTACCTTCAGCCAAGCTCAACCTCTCGAGTGTCACTGCGATCAACAGCCATGTCTGCAACGCCATTCACCAGATCACTGCAGCGCTCAAAGGTGCTGCATCTGCAGCTGCTGGAGTGAGCCGGGCTGCTGCTGAGCCGGCGTCTGCAGGGTCCGACCAGTAGCAGAGAGAGACCTGGAGGAGGGCAACGGACGGAGGAAGGGGAAGCACATGCAAGATGCAGAGACCAAAATGCCTCCCAATTATTTGTTTTGCTAACATCGCAGTTTGTTTTCTGTTAGCTCAGGCGGCTCAGGTGCAAGGGAGGGTTTGACAAGAAGCCAACACTAACCACAACTCAAATCTCCTCTCTTCCCGCCATGTGCTGTGCCTCTCAAAATGACGAAAATACCCCCAACCCAACAAGCAAGCCATGGGGGCATTTTGATCATTTTGGGAAGCTGTTTGCAACGACTACTCCTACTTCAAAGAAAGAAAGAAAGGGTCTTGTCAAGCTCTCACTTGCACCAACCAGCCGAATCATGTCATGGAATTGCTGACATCAGCTCTGCAGGCATTTTTGGTCATGCATCAGTTCTTGCTGCTCAATCCCTCTCTGTGTTCTCCCTCCCATTCCTCAAAAGTGAGAACCGTGAAGGTTAGCTCCCTTGTTTGATTTTTGTAATAATAAGATGGTGAAGAAGACTTAGCTGCTTTGAGTGTGTGATTTGTGGTACCACCTAGAGTATCGACTTGTGTAAGGTTCAACAAGACTTTAAGCAGATTGTCATTAGGAGAGAAGAGAAGAGAAAGGAGGAGAGGAGGAGTCAAGAGCGAACCAGTTGTGACCCTTCCCAGTAGAGAAGGGTCTTGGTTCGGGAATTGACTTGTTGCCTCTCTGCACTCTTTGTCTGTAAACCTTTGCTCTATCATCTTATGTTACTATGTTATTTACCTGTCCTTTGTTTACTGTCTAGTATCTACTACTATGCTGCTGCTGCTGCTGAAAGCATTGACTTGCTATGCTGGGTGGTGGTTGAATGGGAGTGAATGTGCATGCATTGCATTTGTGACTTGTGTTTTTTGTGCCAACCTAATATGTGCCCAGCCATGAATGCCCTGCCTTTCTGCTGCATTGCATTGGATCCCTCCTCCTCCTTCCTTTGCCTTTGCTTGAAATATTCTGACAAGCTACTACTGTGGAGGACCAATTTTTGAGCTGCGACTGCGAGGCAATGCAAGCATCTGCTGCTGCCTATTTATTCGCCTGTACTATACACGGACATCTGTGTCTGTTGGGTAGGTGAGGAGATGCCTCTCATCAATACAACCGGTCAGCCAACCCAGCCAGCCTCTTCTTCCTTCCTTGCTTGCATACTGGGCAGCCATAGATCTCCCTGTCTAGTATATAAGCTACTTTCTTCTACTTCAACCTACGAGTAGATAACCGGATTTGTCCTGTGTTTGTGTGCTGTGGAGCATGCAGCTCACTTGCATACCGTAGCATAGCTAGTGTTTGTTCCTCTATGTGATGCTTTGACATGTGTATTTGCGTGTGCCATTTATGCTTGCCTATGTCTATCTAGCTGGGTTTTGGGGGTTTCTGACAGTGACAACAGATGCATGCATCCTTAATGGCACCATGCATCCTCTAAGAGCAAGGATAATAACACGGCCACATTTAAATGTGCTTATGGCTTTTGTTTATTGGCTCGTTTTTCACAAGCATGCTTCCCGAATCTAGATCAACAGTGTACTCTATTACTGATGCTGAGATATCGAAAAACCCTAACTCAAATATTTTTGGAAATAACAATGAGTCAATAGTGGTTCATGAAATTTCCATAAATTATATTGATTCTAGAGAATTATATGATAGAAAGACTACAATTGTCGACAATTATTTTTCTGCAATGATTGCAGGCAACCTCCAAAACGATCTAGATCCCAAGACCATGACAGAGTATAGAAAGCGCTCAGACTGGAATCAATGGAATGTAACAATCTAAGTGGAAATCGTCTCGCTTATGAAAAGAGATGTATTAACAAAAATGATACACCTCCCAAAACATTCCCTGTCGGATTCAAATGGGTTTTCGTTTGTAAACGGAATGAAAACAATGAGGTGGTGAGATATAAAGCAAGACTTATAGCACAAGGGTTCACGCAGAGACCCTGCATTGATTTCAATGAAACATATTCTCCAATAATGAGTGAAATCACTTTCCAATATCTAATATCTCTGGCAGTACAAAATCATCTATCTTCGCAGTTGATGGATATAGTGGCCGCGTATCTTTATGGGTCACTTGATTCGGACATATACATGCAGGTACCCGATGAAATCTAAATTCCTAATCCAAATGCAAATCGCAATATGTATTGTATAAAGCTTAACAAGTTATTATATGGCTTGAAGCAGTCGGGAAGAATGTGGTATAACCAACTAAATGAGTTCCTTTTAAAAAAGGGGTACTCCAATAATGATGATTGCCCATGTGTATTCATCAAGAAATCCTTAACAAGATTCTATATAATTTCAGCGTATGTTGATGACCTAAACATCATTGATAACACACAAGATATAGATGAGGCACACAATCATCTAATGACGGAGTTTGAGATGAAGGATTTGGGTAAAACCAAATTTTGCTTAGGTATTCAACTTGAGCACCTTCCAAAAGGCATACTTATACATCAAGCCGCTTATGTCTAGAAAATATTGGAGAAATTCAATATAGATAAGTCATATCCATCGAAAACCCCAATGGTTGTTCGATCTCTTGATAGGGAGAAAGATCCTTTTAGACCTCGAGATGAAGTTAAAGAGATACTGGGATCCGATGTTCCGTATCTCAGTGCCACTGGAGCGCTAATGTACCTTGCAAATTACACCCGGCCAGATATTGCATTTGCGGCAAATCTTCTAGCTAAACATAGCGCAGCTCCAACTAAACGTCATTGGGCGGGAGTGAAGAATATCCTTCGATATCTCCAAGGCACCCAAGATCTCGATTTGTTTTTCAATAAAAACAAAAACATGGATCTCATAGGATATACTAATGCTGGCTACCTATCAGATCCACATAATGCCAGATCACAAACCGCTTTGTATTCTTACATGGTGGAATAACCATCTTAGTAAGTCTTCTAAATAGACTCTAATGGCTACATCCACTAATCATTCTGAGATAATTGCCTTATACGAAGTATCACGTGTATGTGTATGACTTTGTAGAATGATTAACCACATCCAACAATTATGTGGTATTGGTTTTATTGAATCACCTACCATTATCTATGAAGATAATGCTGCTTGCGTTGTTCAAATACAGACATGTTACATAAAGAACAATATCACCAAGCATATTGCCCCAAAACTATTTTTTCCACATCAATTACAAGAAAATGGGGAAATTAGTATCTTGCAAACTAAATCATGCGATAATCTCGCAGACTTGTTTACTAATTCCTTACCAACTTCCACTTTTCAAAAATATTGGAGAAATTCAATATGGACAAGTCATATCCATCGAAAACCCCAATGGTTGTTCGATCTTTTGACAGGAAGAAAGATCCTTTTAGACATCGAGATGAAGGTGAAGAGATACTGGGACCCGAGGTTCCGTATCTCAGTGTCATTGGAGCGCTAATGTACCTTGTAAATTACACCCGGTCGGATATTGCATTTACGGTAAATCTTCTAGCTAGACATAGCGCAGCTCCAACTAAACGTCATTGGGCGGGAGTGAAAAATATCCTTTGATATCTCCAAGGCATCCAAGATCTCTATTTGTTTTTCAATAAAAACAAAAATATGGATCTCATAGGATATACTGATGCTGGCTACTTATCAGATCCCCACAATGCCAGATCATAAACCGGCTTTGTATTCTTACATGGTGGAACAGTCATCTCATGTAAATCTTCTAAACAGACCCTAGTGGCTACATCCACTAATCATTCTGAGATAATTGCCTTATACGAAGCATCACGTAAATGTGTATGGCTTCGCAGATGATAACCACATCCAAAACATGTGGTATTGGTTTTATTGAATCACTTACTATTATCTATGAAGATAATGCTGCTTACGTTGTTCAAATACAGACATGTTACATAAAGAGCAATATCACCAAGCATATTATCCCAAAACTATTTTTCCCACATCAATTACAAGAAAATGGAAAAATTAGTATCTTGCAAACTAAATCCTGCGATAATCTAGTAGACTTGTTTACTAAGTCCTTACCAACTTCCACTTTTCAAAAATATATTAAAGGAATTAGTACGTAACGACTCCGTGATTTGCAAGAGTCGAGGATAAATCTTCTAGACTAAACCTGTCCAAAGCAAATATTATACTCTTTTTCTCTCTTTAATAGAGATTTTTAATAAGACAATATAACAGCGTAAATAAACATAAATAAATAAATATATCATATCTTCTGTTTTCTCTACAGGGTTTTTATGAGATATCAATAATATATAAATTCTTATATTTTCCTATATGTTTTAGAGAAGTTATATTAGATTATGATCCAATGGTTATAATCATCTGGAATTCTTCATAAGTTTTTTCTTCTAAAAGACTTTCTCTAAGAGATTTCACATATATGTCATATTATTTTTTCCTTATTTTTTTCACTAGGTTTTTAAGGAGTTTTAATAGCATACTCTATAGAATGGTTTCCCTCAATTTTTCCTTCCATTTAACATATGATCAAAATTGCCTTAAAAACTGCTGGTTCAGAAGTGAGCATGTCCCTTCCGAACCAACGTAACTGTTAACAACAGATAATCTGACATCCCTTCTCACATAGGGGGAAGTGGAGCGTCGCGGCCACGGCTGCGTGGTTGGCGATTGGCTCGCACCCTCGCAGGCGCGGTGGCAGATGGCGGCGGGAGGTGGCGGAATTTTGTTTTGATTTGTTGCAGCTAGTGCGATATCCCGTCGAGTCCCTGGCCCTTGTGAACGACAGGCGATGATCTGATGGAAACGTGATTGTTCAATTCTGGTAATCGGTAATGACGCACTGAGAAAAGCTTTCAAAATGCAATTACGGAGTCAAAAACATTCACCTGGATTTCACTATTTCAGTTACAGCCACATGGCATGTCTAAAAAAAAAAAGGTTGGCAGCCACATGGTATTTCACCAGAAAAACCAAGGAAGTGTAGCCTTGTGACTTGATTAGCAAGTACTATTTGTAAGAAGGCATGAGAAGAGGAGATTGCCATTAAGCTTCAGCGCAACACCTAACCAAACTAGTTAGGTTGTATTTGTGTACATGTTTCCCGGAGGAACAACAAATTAAGAACAAATTTAAAAACTCTTATCGGATTTGTGCCTGCACTCTCTGCTGAGCTGGGTTTACTTCAGCTTCTCCCTGGTGACAGTTTGTCGCCAATAACGGACCTTCCAACAGTCTGCTTGGAGTATGAAAACTGACCCCAGCTTTTGGCACAACTGGCAGGTTCAAACGTTGCAAATTAAGCCACAAAGACACAACCCATCAATTTCAAGTCTGCAGTTGTTTATAGCAACCGGCATGATACAAAGAGATAGATAACAGCCAGCCTCGAAGCTACTCAGATGTATGACTGACAAGAGTCCAGGTTGCTGGATGGAAATTTCAAGTGTCGCCCTAAGGACAATTACAAATGTTCATCATAGAGCATCTTTCCATTGTAGATTTATTATGTATCTCACACAATTTTATTTGGCAGCTCAATGATCATAACATGCAGGAATAAGAGAGCTACATAAAACAATATAACAGTATTTATATGATTAAAACAACCACTTACTGAGAAAAACCGTCACTTATTTATTATATATATTGCAGCAGGAAGTTAAAAAGTTACTCGAAGCAATTCCTTCTGATATATTCCAAAATCTCAGCGGTCTCCTGAATCAGATTGCGCCATACACCTGATAAGAACCATGATTGCATTCTTCCACTGTGTATGCCACAAACCAATACAAACCCCCGAAGATATGATCACTAACAGACACCCTACGACCCAAAGCAAATTGAATAGCCAGCTACTCAAGTATATAAAATACCTTTACAAGCGCTTCCATGAAGAATCTGCTGAGATGAGGTTTTCAGAAACTGTTTTCCTGTGGAAAAGGCAAACACATAAAAACTCATACCATTTTTTTTGATAAACATAACTGTATATCGTCAACAGGGATAATAAAAGGTCATAACCAATTCTGAAAAAGAAGAACTGATCCTTTACCTCTATTTTTTTATTACCGTTGGAAATCATATTGCAGTTTTCTTGATTTAGAGTCCAACTCTTTAAATATATTAATCATTCAAAACTATGTTTGATATATTCGTTTAATTTCTGAGAACTGTCCATCAGAATGAACACAAATCTCGTAGCCGATACATAATCATTTCTTGAGACGCCAAAGTGACCTTCTAAATAAGGGAATCCTGGATTTCTGTGTCATATTTCTGGACCGAAGACAATTTGTGAAAAGTTTTTACTCCATATTTCAGTGGATGAGGATTGAAATATCTATGAGGAACTCCTGAGAAGTGAAAATTCCTTGTACTTATCTCGGTCGATACCACTCACGATTCCAACAAAGCCTACAAAGCTATTATCCATTATTGACAAAGTGCAGAACTTGCCAGGATGGAAGCTTCTCTCATGGAATCGCAGGCTCGTGGCAGTTCATGTTTTATCGGCTATTCCTACTACTCTTAATGATGCATGATCACCAAGTTAGGTTCAAAGCTAATATAGAACGTAGAGGTTTTCTTTAAAGCCGATAAGCCAATTTGCCCATGGTTGTCCTGGATGCATTTGCCGGCCCTTACGTTATGCGTCTTGGGATTCTTAATCTTGAAATGGTTGGGATCGCTTTACGCAATTCGCTCTTTGCTTCCAAAAAAACAGATTCCTCCGGCCTTGGTCGGCCATCCAAGTATCCCCCAATCGCAGGCCCTTTTCAGTAGCGTGGGAAACTATTATATATTTATGGGACTTAATACCAAATCTCCTATAATAAGGCACAAGCCGCACAAACAATTGCTGATCCCGCCCCAACCCCAAAGGCAAGAAACAACGCAAGGGTAGCACAAGGCATTGGCTAATAGATCTGGGTGGGTGATATTAAGAGGTCCTCACAACCAGGTATCACAATACCTGCAGATTGGGACTTGGGAATGGTTTATTTTTGCACATTGAGGACATGAGTTAGACCAGCCATATATGGAATTTCTTATTAAGGTCCTACACAAGCAACCAGCAAGCCTACAATGCTTCTTTTATGATCCCACCAAGTTGCCCCTTGGAGCGTGAACTTTGGAAGTGCCTCTCTCAATTCAAGAGCTTTTCCTTTGTTGAGCAGTAAAACAACCGCGCTGTACAGCGACTGTTCATCCGTGTCTTCTCCCGCAAGTTTGACTCTGGCATTCTTCCGAACTGTTTTGTGCTGCTGCCCTCAGCCTCGGTGACCATGTTTTCTAATTGATGTTGGTAATATCGTCATATGATGCTCTAAAGAGCAGAAAAGGGCTGAATTCCGTTATTATCCTAAGTTGTTGAAAATTTGGAAACACCGGATTATGACCTTGCTTCAACGGAGACAATCCAGAATTCATAGGCTGCTGTGGATAGTGGCAGAGTGCAATCTTGGTGCCTAGCGAGCTCGTTGCGTTCCAAGATTTCCTCTGTAGCGCTCAACCCCGCGGTCACTGGCTGGTCCTAGGTTGGTTATTTGTCGCCGTATGTGCTGCCTATGTTGAATGTTTTTTATTGAGTTGTTGGGTATATGGGCTTGTGAGCCTTGGGTTAATGGATGTTTGTTTGCCTTCTTCTTATTAAAATGCAAGCGCAAGTTCTGTGGTGTTCTAAAAAAACATTTCTGAACACTGTCGTAATCCACTTTCCTTACAACAAAAAACTCGATCCTCAGCAATTATTAATGGTACCAAGATGTAATCCCTACAGTTAAGGAAGTTTCTGACGATGAGCAAATTATATGACAAAATTTATTAACAGCTATGTAGTTCTTATTGCAAGCTCTAATAACTGCATAAAAAAATGAGTCAGAAGCATAGAATCAATGTAAAATTTCAACCTCTTCAGTTATATGATCTATCAAAGAACCACCCAACGCCAAAGGTCAAAAAAAGCTAGAAAGTGATCATTAAGAAAGTGTAGCAGCAGAAACATTTCATAAACTATGGGTGTTTTCCATTCTCAGTTTTAGATATAAT